>CACRXK020000274.1:0-73399 GCA_902702795.2 Paramuricea clavata
GCAGTTGAAGAAGTTCAGTTTTCTTTAAAGTCCATGCAACATCCACTACTCCATTTAAAGCTTGAACACCCCAGTGGCGTAAGGCGATGTCATTTTCAACTTCTTCTGCCTTTTGATTCCAAAAACGTTTTCTCTCTCTTTCAAATAGCTCGTCTGGATAGCATTCTTCTTATCAACGGACTATTGCTATCTGTTCCAGTTTCTGGTTTTAAGGTTTTGTTTTCAAATTGCGATGTCGACTTAGATTTAAACCCTAAAAATCCGTCTGTCTCTATATCTGGCTTTTGACCAATCGAAACGGGGCTATTCGAACGCAGATCTTGCACAGTTTCAGATGCCTTCCCTTCTGAATTATTTTTAATGACAATTTCGTATTTGAATCCTTTTAGTTCTGTCTTTGAAATGCATTGTTTTAGGAGGTAATTACTCTCTTGTAAACACGATATTGAACACCCAAAAAATTTAAATTTAAAGTCATTGTGAACGAGTGCCCCGAGTTGTTGCTGAATTTGCTTCCGAACTTGGGTTAGGTCTTCTTCTAAATCATATTTAACGAGGAAACCAAGTGTCTGTTTAGTTTGGTTGTCGCGAATTACAATCATATTATTTCAATGCGAGTAGTCCGGCTGCCTGCGAATGCTTTTTTACAAGTAGTGCGTTTCTGTGTTCTCCAATACTGTATAAATATCACAACAAACGTGCAAATAATACGGACGGAAGTGACGCGTAATTTATTGTTATTTTTAGCCAATAGGCGTACAGTATTTGGCATTTATTTATTTTTTCTACATACGATTTTAACATTATTAGACTTTAACTTTTACTTATTGCAAAGCGACAAGGGCATGGTTTTTACTAGTCCGCACTTGTGCTTTTACTTCTCTCGTGGATTTGAAGCAAGTTGACTTAAAACCGGCCAATCAAATTCGGAAGTTTCGGATCAAATTATCGAAATTCGTTATGAAATTCCGAACCAAGTTCGCAAGTTGCAAACGATTTTGGCGGTAAAAACTAAACTTATTGTATTAAACTTATTCATTAATAGAGGGCCCTGAAAGGGTAAAATGGGAACTGGGATTGATCTATTTTTAGACTGGGAAAATGGGATTTGGGTTGCTGGGACTGGGATTTGGCCACTGGGAAATGAAGTCCTCAAAAATGGGAATGGGATTGAAGTAATGCGAGTCAATTCCCAATTTTTCTGCGTTTCGAGTGTTTTAAAATACAATTTTGATCCGTTTTTGGTGTCTTTGGTCATGAATTTTGTTGTTAACTATATTATTCACAGCACTACCTGCGAACAGGCATACTCTGGCGCCCGGAATTCTGGGTTTTCTGATTATGCGTGTCTCAGAATGCTGCAAATGCCATTTCCGGGATTCAAATTTTAAAATTTTCTGTGCCTTCGGCACGAGCACCCCCTAATATTTCATAAAGTGTCAGCCACTTGCTTAAAGGTCTTAAAACAGTTTATTCTACCGATAAATAAAGGGGTTTTTATTGACTGGGATTTCAATAACTGGGACTGGGATTTCTAATAAAAATCCAACTGGGACTGGGATTTTGCCAAAATTTCAGGTGGGAAATGGGATTGGGACCCCCCCTTCAGGACCCTCTTAATAATAAATAATATCATAATAACAAAAAGCTCAGTTTTTAAAATTATAATAAGTTTAATACAATAAGTTTAATTTAGTTTTTAAACTTACTGCCAAAATCGTTTGCAATTTGCTTGCAAACTTGGTTCGGAATTTCATAACGCATTTCGATAATTTGACGCAAAACGTCCGAATTTGATTGGCCGGGTTTCCAATCAACTTGATGATCTCGTGTTTATGGTTCCCAAATTCCCACCAACCTCGCAATTGGTGTGGCCAAAGTTTCGTTCGACTGTCGACCTCGACTTTCGACCCTCGACGTATGACCCTCGACCCTAGATGTATGAATCTCGACCCTGGACAATTACCCAAACTCGAAAGTTTTTAGTGTTTTTTGTTTATAAATACAATGTTTGTATAAGATAAGTGTAGTCAAAACATGCCGTATTTACGGAAGCCGTGAAGGGACTTCAGACTTCAGACTTCAAACATTGGTTCCAAACTTCGGTAATAGCCAACATTGCTTCTGCGAAGCTGGCTAATATTTAAGGCACTTATTCAGTCAAAGGCAAAGCTATTCAAACTAAAGTTTAAAATGGTCAGAATGATTTAGATTGTAAATGCAGACTGATGGAATGTGTCAGTGAGTTCTGACAGTTCTTTGCAGGTTTAAAGGCAGAACGATATTAAAACAAATAATACTATTGTTTGTAGAAACACCACGTAAATTTATTACTGCAGTAAATTTATTAACTTTATTCTGTAAATTTATCAAGTTAAGTATAACACACGCTCAAAACTAATGCGTATAATATACCACTTGAGGTTCTTGAGGTTATGACTAAATTCAAAATTTTTATTTTTCGATACGTTTCTCAATCGGCAAACAAACTTAAAAAGTATGTTTAGTGCTTTATCTGTAAAATAATGCTAAAATGAAGATTTTAGATGATACGCCAAAGAGAAAATGATGTCTGAAGTTCAGTAAATTTTGCTTATATGGCTGTATAAATATATGGCGTAAATTTTAAAGCATCATTGATAATTGTATTTTAATTGACAATTTTGTGACTATAATTTTATGTTTCTCAACCGGCAGATGCATTTAAAAAAGTAGCTAACTGTATAAACTAAAGAATAAAGCAAAAACAAAGTGATTCTAAGACTAAGAGGAGGAACGCAAAAGCAATGTTGGCTATTAGCGAAGCTCGGAACCAATGTTTGAAGTCTGAAGTCTGAACTGGTTTGAAGACCCAGCGAAGTCTGAAGTCTCTTCACGGCTTCCGTACATATTTGATATGCTCTTACGTTGTTTATAAAGATTTAGGAGGGTCATACAAACGTGTTTAGTCATTTTGGTATTTTATAATTTGGTACTGAAAAAGTCTTGTAGTATGGAAAATCGACAGGAAACCACGCGAAATCTAAATTATTTGAAAAACGCGCTAACTAGCGGCGACGTCAACAGAATAAGTGCTATATGTCGAGAGATGAAAATTAAGTATGATGTAGCCGACCAGCTCAGAAAGCATCATGGAAATATGGACTTTGCTGAACGTTTGCCGAACGATATGTACTCGCAGTCATTAATACCAGGTGACGTTCCATGTCGTTTAACTGCAAAACGTGCACGTGCAAACAGAAGTTGTTTCTTTAACTCCCTCTCGTTGATCTTGGCAGGAAACGAGAACATGAGTGAACAGTTACGTATTTTAATAGCTATAGAGCTATTTGAAAACCCCGAATGGTACTGTGATCCGAAACGAATAACTGACGCAATGGATATTGACGAAGGGAGAGGGCTGAGTGAAACTTCTTTGTTTTTAATGACAACCTCTTGCGACGGGATCAAGCCAGGGTGTGACAGGAAAAGCGTTATAAAAGATGTTGCAATAAAAACGTGCGATTTGTCTTAGTGGGCTTCCCTTGTTCATTTTTTTGCGGCTGCATCTGTGATTCAACAGCCATTGTTTAGTGTCTATCCTCAAAGATCTCACCGTTTGGGCCTGACACGTTCTCTGTACCACCGCTTGATTAAACCAAGGACTATGACTGGACATGACGAAAGAGAAATCCCAACCTTTTATATCATGTGGTCAAGACTATCCTCTTTTAGTTATAGCTTTGTGCCTAATCATTTTGTTCCCCTTTTTTCGCAAAGAGAATGGCAAGAAATTAATTACGATGAGGAATTCCCGCCTTTGGCAAATGAACAAGAAGTTAAAAGCCCAAAAGCAAAAAGGTACGTTTTATTTTCTGGAAAGCTCAGATGATTCTTTTAGCAGCATCAATGCCAAATTTGATACTTTCCAATATGTAATTAATTTCAGTTTAGTAACATAGGATTGTAGAGATAATGTAATAATAGTAGAAGACATTTAGTGGTGCACGACAGAGAGGGGGTGGGGGGGGGGATAGATGCATGGTTGACGAAATAGCTTCTGTCTTCCCATCACCTAGCGCGTTTTGACTAACAATTATGTAATTTGCTTTCCCCAGTAATATTACGTAATTTTACTAAAACTTCGTAAGGCTGTGCGAAGGAGTGTGATCCAAACTGACAGAAAGTTACAAATAATTATATGATTATTATAGTAGTACAGTTCTCACCTTCACATACAATAGCGGTCTCACATACTGCAGTTGCCAATCGCCATTTTGAAAAAATATTGCATCATTTATTGAAAACAATCCGTGTTTATTAGTTTACTTAGTCGTAAAATTTACTCGTCTGCAGACGTCTTTTACTCGTCTGTCACTCGGGTGTAGTTTTAGAATAGATCCAGATATATTCATAGCCGAAGGTATTTCGCTCCAAAAAGCGTACAGGATTAATTTTGTGTAATAGAATGAGGCGGTCAAGGGTATAGAAACCAAAAACTGTCTGAAAAAACAATTTAAATTAATATAACTGGAATGCTACTTGGAGCCAAACTTGAAGGCCAGTCCCAGCTAGTCTTTTCCCGCATGCGAAGAGCCCTCAATCAGTCAATTAAGCTTTAAACAAGACACGTTAGTAGTTTTTCCATTGTAGTGAAGAAATTTATTCTTGTTGTTGATAGTAACATATATCATGTTGTTTTAGGATAAAGAAAAATAATTATTTCAAAGAAGGAAGCACTACCATAAATCCTAGAGATGACACAATAAAATCTCAGCATCAAACAACGTCATTACCATTTCCTAACGTATCGCATCATTCGTATGAAAATAAAGGCCAAAGGATCAACAATTATGCACAAGAAAGATTCAAAGTTTCAAATTTATCATCTCGTCCATTCCTGAATGCATCTGAAACGTGGTATGCCAACCAATCTCATCATTGGTACGAAAAAAGAGGAGAAAAGATCAATAATGCCCAAGAAAAATTCAAAGACTCAAATTCTTCATTTCGTCCATTCACGAAGGCATCTGAAACGTGGTATGCCAACCAATCTCATCATTGGTACGAAAAAAGAGAACAAAAGATCAACAATGCCCAAGAAAAATTCAAAGATTCAAATTCTTCATCTCGTCCATTCACGAAAGCATCTGAAACGTGGTATGCCAGAACTAGGGAGGAAACTTTCAAAAAGGGCAGTGAAGATAGCCTACCATTTAAACATGCGTCCGAAAAATGGTATAAAAATAGAGGTAAATTATTTGGTAAAAATCGATCCAGAAATCAGAAGATGCAACAAACACCGGTTGAGAAAAAGTCTCTGGAGGAAAGTGTAGCAGAACTCGAGGCAAAACCTATTGAAGAAAAGTTATCTGATGTTGTTAAAAAGGATTGTGCTTCAGTGATAGAAGCAGGAAAATACTTAATTGAGAATGGTCCTTTGGTATCTGCTAAGGATCTTGGGAGAGTATACAAGGAAGCACGAAAGAGCTCTGGGAAAAGACCATTTCGTCCATCTGAACTGGTTAGAAAATTAAAAAAACACTTTAATATTACTCAAGTTGCTATAAACGGAATCGTTTACATACTGGAAAACAAGTACCCCAAAATTCAAAAACTTGCAAAGAGTCTGGATGATAGTATGGAATTGAATAAGAAGAAAAGTGTGAACGATCATATTAAAAATAGTATTGGCCACTTGTTCAATGACGCCCTTGCGTTTTCTGGCACCAAAAAAGACCGAGATATTATTAAGGCACTTTTCACGAAAGCAACTAGCGTTCAATTTGTCGCTGATCTAATGAAAATAAAGAACAAAAGTTCCATAATGGCTTGCCGGGATGAGTTTGAAGGAAATTTAAATGAATTTGATGAATTGCGAAATACATCACAAATCGTTCGTAACGACATGACTTGCGAGCAGCAACGAAGACTAACGGTTAGAATAATTAATAAAAGAAAGCAGAATATGTGTTTGGCTTATGAAACTAGAGGAAGAAATTTCAAGTCTGATGTTTTTCCTCAGCTCGGGTTAATTTTGGAAAACATTTTCCAAGCTGGCGACGCAGGCGATGGTGGTATGGAATGCCATCCTAGACTCACGACGGATGTGCAATATCGCAGCAAGGACAATAACTTTTTTATGAGACAAGCACGAGAAATACTCTTAAGTGTGGCACCTCCGAAATTTTCCATAGCTTTATCAACATGCTATAACTACACTGAATCATATAAACAAGGGACATATTCGGCAAAACGCCATCATAGTGGGAAGAACATTAACGCAAGAGTATCTTTGAAGCAACCTCCAAGAATAGGTGCATTTAAAAACGTAGTAAATTTACACTGGAGCACAAAAAACGTCAATCTGCTTTTGGAAGACAGTGAAAATAACGCAGAAGATCATATGATTGATTCTCGTGACGCTAAAAGTATGATTTGCGGTGATATTCCGCCCGTGCAGCTTCCTGGTAAAAGCTGGAAACCTATAATATATCCGGTCACACTTTTGATCAAGGAAAGACAAATGCTGTTTATCCAAAAACGCATTTAATTATGGATACTTCTAAGTTTCGATCGACGCTTGAAAAACAAACGGATGATTCCACTGATGAAATCGAGAAAAGAATTGTCACTAGAACAGGACAAGCAGTTATGCTAGTAAATCTATCTTTCTTTGAACCGGAAACAACATTTCGTGGAATGAACGAAATCTTTCATATGTTAACATTACCGGAATTAGATGGCCTTTTTCGAAATCCAAGCAGCAAAAAGTTGAAAAGCATTTTCAACTTTATTGTTGATAATGGTCATTCTGAAGATCCAGATAGCCCGCTCACCCAAATGTGTTTGGTACGAATTTTAAGGATGCTTGGTCTTTCCAAGATATCGCAGCGCTCGTTCGCAGAGTACCACAGCAAACGGAATTTTGCCGAGAGACCTCACGCAGCAGCTAATGAAGTGCTATCGCGACACGGTGCATTTAGCAGCAGTTTAATTCACAAAAATGCAACAACAGGTAGTAACGAGCATCGGGAAAACATGGAGGAAATGGCTAAAAATGTACAGAATTGTTTAAGTCAGGCGAGATTTGGAGGCCATTTTATCAAAGCAGTTCGAGGGGTCATTGAAAACGAACAGATATTTAACGATGAGCGTGAACTTAAGCAATTCTTAGCTTTAAATGAAGAACGAAAATCTGAGTGTACGTGGACGTACACAGCTGCACAAAACCAACCTTTTGAGACGCTAGCTTTGTGTTGGGGCTTGCCACAAAAATAATTAATGGGGAGCGAGCATGGAAAGACAAATACAACACCACAATTTTTGACGATAATTTGGTTAAATTACGTGTATTGGAACAACCAATTCCCAATTATCTTCGCTGGTTTCAAACACATGGTGAACTTCATTACCTTTCTTACGAGAAAACTGCCGCCATTATTGCAAAGAATGAAATCAAACTGCGTGCAGGGGAGTTTCTTCCAACAAGAGTGATGAATTTGTTCTTTCAGTTGAGCAGTGATCCACCTGAAAGTGTATTGGAGAACTTGGCACTTCTTTGTTTTGTACCCGTCAGCGATATTAAAATTCATTTCAGCGAGCAAAGGGATAAAATGGAAAAGGATTATGAAAATGATATGAAGCGAGAGCGCTGGAAAAAACACAAACTTTATGAAAAAAGAGTTCATGATCTGGAAGCACTTTGTGCAGAAAACGATATTGTACATAAAGGATTGCAGAAGCACGAACTTGTTGCAAGTTTATCTACCAAGTTGGACAAGAATACACCCCCAGAATACAAGCCTGGTTATGACGGAAACATTCAGTCTATCCCGCATAACATTACCGACATAAAAAAATTATCGGTCTGTCTCCTCAAGTTTATATTAAAGTCACATGGTATCACATTTAAAGCATCAAAAGATGAATTAGTCTACCGAGTGTTCCTACTACGCCATTCCAAATTGCACTTTGCATTTAAGTCGCATGTAAAAGAATTGGAGATAATAATGTATCATGCGAAGCAAATTATCTATGCAGAAATTGAAAATGATATACTAAAAATTAGAGATATCCATCGTGAACGAGCGTATTCATCCACAACAAGAAGTGAAAAATCGCAAATCTCCGTTTCATGTGATATAGAAGATATGAAAGATTTGCCGAAGGTTATATTTTCTGAAATGGAACACTTCATTGATGTGCTACGCACTTCAGACAAAAAGATCGATCAGTCAGGCACAGATTCCAAAGGATTGCTAGAAGATATTAACAATGATCCCATCCTTGCATTTTACGAAATTGGCCAACGAGTAAAGATAAAATGGACATCGGATGACATTGGTGACAGCGGATGGAGAGCAGGCTGGTATATTGCAGAAATTCAAGAAGTAGATCAGGAGACAGATATGATCAGAGTTGTGTACACATCGGAACCAAATTGTGTGTATGATGTTGAAGTGACCCCCCTTTTCTTTGAAGGAAAGTTGCGAGTATGGGAAAGACAAAGCAATAATTAGTATAGGTAATCGCATGGGGCGAGTGAAATTAAGGTTTAATTTCAAATGTGAGTTTTCAAAGTTTCACAAATTGCCGACGAGGGTAATTTGTAAACTTTGAAAACACAGGTGAAATTAAACCTTAATTTTACAAGGAATCATAGAGGGTAAAATTTATTCGTAAGTTAATTGTGAACCTGTCAAGCTCTTGAATCTCGTATGTCCCCATGTCTTTGCCGATATTCCTGGCTAAATGCTGCCCATTTCTTAAATACTCGAACCCATAAATTCGTACTTTTGCCAGTGTTCGAGTTTCCACTAGAAGATTTTAATGTACTATTTAAATGAGCAGCAGTGTTTTATCACTGAGATATAAAGATACGAAGCGAAGCCGAGTATCTTTAGTCTAATAAAACACGCACTGCCACTGTGAACTAAATTGCTTAAAAAACGATCGATCTAGTAAGTTCATTTGCGAAGTAATATTTTAAAATACGTTGTGTAAGTCAAGAAAATCAAAGTTAAAGTTTATGTAAATCAAGCGAAATCTCTAATCACATATAAAGATACGACATCCTTATAATTTTTCTTTTTGTTTTCCTCATTAATTATAGTGCGTTTTTGAAGCTTCAATAATATCATTATTCCCATTTTCATTGCTAATTAAAACAAGAAACTTGCGCTTTCGTCTCAGCATAGTTACAGGTAATAGAATAGATGGTTTGGAAACTCATTAGAATAGACAATACAACTCATTATCTATGTTTGTCAACGCGTATTCGTAAATACGGTCCTTCACCGTCACGTGTGTATTGTATTTTTACCAAATCTACCAATAGCAGTTTCCAATTTACCCTATTGTTCCAGTCAGTTCCAACTTTCCTAAAACATTGCTATTGCATATTGGTTAGTTGGTCAAAAATACAATACGCATGTGACGGCGAAGGACCAGATGTATGAAGTCTATGAATAAACAATCAAATGATTTTGGCATGAATTAAGAAAAAATGCCATCATCATTAGTCAATCATATTTGAGTAATTTTGCCCTCTATATTATTAATTCATAAAAACCTCAATAGAATACCCTTGTTTAATAAACAAACATATACAGTATACTTATACCAGTGAATCGTATATGGTATGAGTGGATTAAATAGTTTGATATAAGTAATGTAATTTGATATTTATTTTTATGTGTACGTCATGCTGGGCATATACTGTAGTTTATTGTACTTTATATTGAACCGTAAGTCATTATTAATATTCATTCCAAATGGCATAGCATGCTGTGTTGGGATATTTAATTAAAACAATATAGATTCATTGGCAGTTATCTTACAATGACTGAGTCTTGCTGATTCTTCAATTTATTGAATATAGGCTAGATGGAACCCCAATGGAAAGGCCATCTCGAAGCCCTTGAAAAATATCTGACCTCACTGGAAAAATTTAATCAACCCCTGCGGAAAAATCCTTTACACCCTGCTGGAAAAATTGCCTTGCCCCTCTGGCCCTTCTGGAAAAATGACTTGACCCCATTGGAAATCCACATGGGAAATCATCCCAACCCCACTGGAAAAATGACGTAACCCTTCTGGAAAGGCAAATGTGACATTTTATCCCATCTGGAATTTCAGTTTTTATTATCCCCTCTGGAAAAATAGGTCTCTATACCCCTCTGGATTTTTGGTCCTCGACAGGGGGGGGTACGGATATTAAATGTAATAGCCCATTATAACGACTGCATGACGACAGTGAAATAGCAAACATTTCTTCACTTTCTTGATTTGATGATTGGCAAATTTCTTGCAAATGTATTTCATTTTTGCTCGCATTTTTGCAAGATTTTGTTAATTTTAAGAAAGAAAGGGCGAAAGAATCAGCTAAAAGAAGGGAGCCGACGTTAACGAAGGTAAGTTTGTTTTAAATATTGATTTTATAATTGCTTTAAAACCCGACTGCCTTTGCATATATAAAACAAGACAGCATATAATTTCAGTGTATCTTTAATATTGATTCCCTTTTTTATATTATATTGAATTTTTTAAATAAAAAAGAAAGCAAAGTTATTTGCATGCGAGAATTTGAAATCATTTTATTGCAAACTCAACGTTTATCGATAAAGCCATTTCATTAAAGGCGGTTTAGTTTTATAAAGAACACTTTAAAACGTGTTGCGAAGGGTTAATTGTGGTCAGTGGCGCCGGCAAGGGGGGGGCGAGGGGGGGGGCAGAGTGGTTTTTTTTTGGATTCGTCCAAATCCGATGTCGTAGGGGGGGGGGTGCGGTGTGTAAATATTTGGTTGTCAAGTGTACGGTATGCTATGTATATCAAGGAGATGTCGAAGAAAAGTTGTTGGCTCTCAGGATTGTAGATCAGACGACAAGTGAAATGCTCTTTGAAACACTCTGCGCTGTATTGAAATCCCACGACATAGATGTCACTCATCCTAGAGGTCAATGCTACGATGGAGCAAGTAATGTTTTGGGCATACAGACAGGTCTTCAAGCGAGGATAAAAGAAATCTCCCCATCTGCCTTGTTCGTCCATTGCTATGCACACGTATTGAACGTAGTCATTGTCGATGCCATGACCAGCAACACCACTGCAGTAGGATACAGTGAACCCACCAAATGTTGTATCCTACTGGAAATGAAACGACCGCTAAACAGTTTATTTCAAATACTTGATAAATATACTTTCTGCTACAGTGTAGGTTTGGTCCTGTATTTGGGTAGTCTCCCTCGCAGACGTTCTTATAGCTCTAACCCTCACTAACTAACGTCTGCTGAAATGAGCTGCACATTCCATTCCCTCCGATCGACCAATCACAGCGAACCTTCAATATTTCGGAAAGTGATTTATGGGCAGAATAAATAGTACATAAATATTTTTATATTTGGAAAGCAGTCGTCGGTTGAATTTTGGTCAAAATTGCACATAAATTGAATTTAAAGACATTGATACTTGTCCAGGAAATAAAATGTGCCATTAATTATCAGATTTGGATATTAAAGATGTTCGGTTATCTTTAAAACGTGGACAGGATGGCATACTCGAGGGCATACTATATTAACCTGGTGGCAACAGCATCAAATGTAGAATATATTTCGCTGAAATTTGAACTTTTGACAAATATATATCTTTAAGACAACAGAACTCAGAAGACAGAAAATTTGATATAATACTTTGGCTTAGAAAGCGAAATATTAGTTTCAAAGTAAACTAATTTGCTGTTTGAGCAACAACTTCTGACTTTTGAATGTAAACAGAACACAAATAAAACCCGAGAAACTTTTAATTGTGCCGATATGAATTTCCAGTTCACCCAAACTTCGAAACGTTTATACATGTAACTTTCGCTATACTTTTCTACATGCAACGAGAGCTTAATCTTTTAGAATTTTTCATTGAAGCCATGGCATATCGGAAGAATTTAATAGCAACATTTGGACATATCCTGATCTACTCGTTCTCGAGTTTCCCGATTGCTTGTTTGTCATTGTTAACAAAATTTAAAATTTCGCCTGTTGCATAGCTTTTGCATTTTATATACGCCGGTTGTTTGCGGAACATGCAAGAAGATGATTACAATTTTATTCTACATAAACATTGTGAAGTTCAAGGCTATAGTTTCCAAAATATCTCCACGCAAGTAAACAAATTTCAACCCAAACAATATATTCCCATGTGCAAGGGCTTTCCCCAGTAGCTAAACCCTCAATAAGGCGGCTTCCAATTGACTCTAACTCTTTTGAACACTGCCAGATGATTGGCTCCTAAAACAAAGGGAATGGAATGTGCAGCTCATTTCAGCAGACGTTAGTTAGCGAGGGTTAGAGCTATAAGAACGTCTGCGAGGGAGACTAGTATTTGGATAGTTTAATATAATAAAACTGACAAAATGCTAATGCTATTGTTTCACCACACAGTATAAGGATAACCTGCACTGAAGTTCAGGAAATCACAGTGCATGTTGTTATTTGTTGTGTCACAACTACAAATGAGCAACTTGCGTCGTGATGGGTTAGATATTGATAATAATTATTAATAAATATTGTGTCCATTTGCTTATAGCTTTCTTGCAAAACACCAAAAAATGTGACTTTGCCAGTGGACATTGGTATGCTAAAAGACCAGGCAAAAATCTACTCACTCAGAGACACAAATGAGAACACGGGACAAAAAAATAGATTCACACTAAATTTGCAATAGTTGCAAATATGATGCAAATTTAGTAGTTTGAATGTGCAACCATTGCAAATTCATCTTTGCAACTAGATAAATTCGCTTCACATTTGACCTCTGTTTGTCAAATTTTATTGCTTAAGACTTTGTGTTTAGTTTGCCCTTTCTACAATATTTTGATATGATCTGATTTAAGAGAGGTCCACAAAAATCAAACATAAGGCGGCCACAACGGAAAAATCGATTTTGCTCAAATTTTGCCCAGATATACCTTATTATATCGGAAAATGCACCATATATTTTTTTAGGTCAAATGCTTTTTTAACTTTGAGATAATGCCGTTTTAACACGACCACCCTAAATCGCCATTTTGTCTGAGAAAATATGCGCCGATTTTACCGACAAATTTCACGATGACAACCGTTTCTAATCGATCTAAAACCCTAAAAATCTTGTTTTCGGTTATTCAAAGGACCAGGTATGTGACTTACAGGAAATCTGAGTTACTTTTAGGAATAGAACTAATCGTAGTTTTGGAGCACACTATCTTACCTCATTTACGATACCCTCTTAACAAAACCGATTTTCACCATGGGATAAAGCTCCAAATCGATCATGCTTCTACTAGTTGGCTCTTTAATAAACAAGCTTTCAATTGACGTAAATACTTCTTTGGGCAAATGAATACGCAATAAACGACAGCGCGTTGAAATCGTCCGTTTTTGACGTCTTGCAAGTCAAACGCTGTTAATTTACATACCGTCGAAGTAAACAATTTAATCAAGTATTTTAAGTATTTTACCTTTTGATAAGATATATTCTTGAATGGAGACTTTTTGCCTTGCTAAGTTTAAAATTGGTCCAGAAATCCTGATATATTTGTGAAATATCATCATATAGAGGTATTTTGAGATATAATATTGTTGTCAGTTGCATGATAACTTCAGATCACTGTTCAATATTGTCTACTTTTAATAGCGCTAACATACAAAGCGATGAGCTGTTTAGGGATTATATTTGTTACTAAATTTACCAAAATAATTAGAACTACAACTGCTGTTTTCAGAGGTTTTGTTCCATTTTGTCCATATTAATTAAATTAATAATGTACCAGTATGTATCGACTATAATGTTTACTAAGACGTATAAGTTAATTATTAAGCAGGCGTTAGCGTGCGTGTACATGAAATGAACGTTTATAATGTTTATCAATATAAGGAATTTTTATTTTTAGTTTACCAGCCCTTATATTTGAACAGCCGAATTCATATTAGGGACGCGAAATCGTCTTAGACAGAAACTCGTCTGTGAAAACCCGCCTGAATATGAATTTAGGGACGGATAAATTCGAATTTAAGACGAGTTTCCCATCTATAATATGAATTCAGCTAATGTGTGTTAAAACTGCAAGGTCATTAAATCTCATTAAAATCCCACAGACCACAACGATTATACGTATTGATTGTTTCTTGACGATAGTAGACGCGTACGCATACATGTTGCGTAAGAGGTTATTTCGCTGGCCTCAGAATGACAAAACATAACAAAGCTTTACACTAAGCCTATTCCAAACACCAACTTTATAATTTAAATCCCTACCATAACCCTTGCTCGTTATTAAATAACATACCGTAGTAAATAATTTAATCACCATTTCTAAGTCTTACTTTTTCGGGACAAAAAAATACTTGAAAAAGACCAGGGGCTTTAAAAATTATTTGAAGTAGATAGTTATGATAAGACAGGGGTGGCGCCAGGGGGGGGCAAAGGGAGCAATTTTCTCCGCGACCCCAGCTCAAGGAGAGCTGGCCTGGGCTGCGCCAGTAATTCTCCATTGGGGGAAGTCATTGGTGCTCTCTTTCGTTCTTTGGCAATTGGCATTAAAACCACAAGAACTACCGACAAGTGACCAGGGCCGGATTAACGTCGCGCGAGGCTTGTGGCATATTTTAGCGTAAGGCCCCCAACCCCCTCCACCCCACTCTCCGCCTTGTTATGAAAACCTTTGAATTTAAAGACACACAAAATTGTTAAATAATTTTTTTCAATATTTCAATTTATTAGCATCAATTATAAACGAGGCAATGGCCTGCCTGGCCCAGTTGTTGGGTCAACATGTATAAACAGGATCATAATATAACAGCTCAACGTAACTGGAGATTATATGCACACAAGTATTGCATATCTTCCTGGGCCGTGCTGGGGCCAACTGCCAAGCCTAGGGGCCCTAAATTCGCGAGGCACCTAAAATGGGTGTGTCCCAATAGAAAATGGCCGTGTTCTCGTAAAAATGGGCGTGGCACAGTAAAGCGCAATGCCCCCATAAGCGCGAGGCCCGTGGCATTTGCCGCATCTGACACATGGTTAATCCGGCGTTAAATGAGCAACGAGCTTCCATTTTTTTTAAACGCAACGTGTGGGAAGACAATAATAATTTCTGGTGTCGCACTGGGGTAACATATCTCAATGCTGTATTTTTGGGTTACTAGTACTTGTGGAATATAATAAGATCAATAAACAATAGTGTATCAAAAGAAAGTAATTTTACTGATTATTTTAACTGAGCATCAAAGTGAACACACATTAAATTAATTATTCTAAACTATTTGCTATAATTTGAGTTTGAGGTGGTAGAATATGTAATAAAATAACAAACGTTGTATGGATTAATGTTCATTTCACACGCACGCTATTAACAGCTGCTTAAGAGGCAGTCCGTGTAAAAACCGACCACTCGAATTTCTTAAGATTACAGATTTCCTTCAAACTTTCTGTGTGGAAGAAGTCATTCATAAAATGAACAAAAAACGTTGACTTTGGAATTGTAGTCAGTTTTAAAAATTTTTTCGCAATTATTTTCGGACGCGTTCGAAAACATGTTAAAACGTTAATTACGCAAGTGATATTTGAGCTTTTTTTATATCTCACAGTTCATCTCGCGCTTTTATTCTAACTTCTTGAAACTTACATATTTTATTATTTCCTGCCTAGGCATAAACCTAAACTAAAAATTATGCTGATCACTTGAAGCAAACAAAATATTGTGTATTTTTAAAAACGTCTTTCAGACAGCGGATTAAATATTCGTGTTAGTATGCTGGCGGTAAATTATTTTTTTCTCAAAAGTGCAACGGTATCAGGTGTCCAATCTATTGCAGCTACTGAGTATTATGACACATCTACTAGAATGAATAATTAAATCTTTGGGCAGTGTGTTTTTTCACTTGACAAGCGCGTCATGAATATAGTCAATTTTCGCTAATTCGACTAATTATAAGCTATAATTTGTTAATGCATTGACTTAAATTTTTCGCGTTAAAAACATACAAAATTGTTCACTATCTTTCAAATATGGCTGTTTTTTGGATAGAGACTAAGTTATAAATATGCCAGCATTTATGCTAGCTTTATAACATAGAGAAAAGTCTTGACGCATGTGCCAACTGAAATTGACATGCACGCGTTGCTAATTTTATCCGCCGGTATTATGTTTTTATTATTTATCAGTGTATGAAAGCACTGTAAACATACTGATCTTGGTAACTAAAACTATATGCACCAATTTCCTCCGAATGTACACATTTATCACAAGAGAATATTAGAAGAAAGTATATTATACAATTTATTAGAGAGTAATGTTTTTCGCATGAAAAGCGGTTCATATATAATCCCCGTCATCGCTTGACGTCGGTCAACGCGTAATTTCAAGTTTTTCTTCGCTTTCTTAACAGTATATTTATATCCTAAATCATTACAATCTTAACTCGTTGAAGTGGGGGGGGGGGGTAAAATCCCCCAAAGAAAAGTCAAGAAAGGGGCCCGAATATTTTCGGGCAATATAGACCACAGCTCCTCCAATAGATATATGAATCCCGTACGCCTATGAGTATACTACTTTACATTTATACTGCCCTCATGTGCATAGAGAGACAAGGTACGAAATTAGAATCTATAAACAATCAACTTTAATATACATGCATGGTTGGGTATACAAAGACATTTTGATGTAAAAAAAGAATTTCTTTCTTGTTGCTTTGAGCTACTAGGCTATATAAAAACCTGAAAGCTCTGAAAGGGCGAAGCAGTAACTAAAGGGTGTATATATAGAGGCATCTAACGGCAAGTGATTTAACAATCGCACGGAGGGGTTATTAGAGACCTTACGATTTTAGGACGGCAACGCGACGACGACGGCCAAAACAAACTCCCTCAAATAAATGGTAGTATTAAAGCCCACTATTTGTTGTATATTAGTTTCTCATCCGGAGCTTCTCCTAAAGTGGATGCGGGCTGGCGGGCCAATACCATTATGCCATTATTTGCTGGATTTCCCCTCCCCATAAAATTTATTTTGGAAAAGTGCGCATTAAGCATTTATATAGCAACTTTCTGGAAAACAGCACAAAATCAGTAAGTGCAACTGAAAGCATGTTTTCATAATTTTGTACCCAGAACGTCTGGCGTTTTTCTCCCCTGCCCCTGGCTTCCGGTAGAACTTTTATAGCTGAGTTTGGATATTTAATAAGTGTGTACGTAATGCGGGAAAAACTTGCAGTTTGGTTATGAAATTTTGTATTTTAACTAACATTTGGTTTGGGAACGTTTCTAATTTCATTCTTTCAAATTTCACTTTGAAGACATCACAAAATTTATAATAATGGTCAAAAATGGCAATAATAATGGCGAACAAGGCCATTTTCTTAAAAAAGCATGCGGGCGGGGATGAGAAACTAATATACAGCAAATAGTGGCCTAAAGACAATTCGTGGTATATTAGCAATCGTATGAATTTAATACAATCGTATGAATTTAATGGGTTTTATGTTTGGGAAGAGTTCTGCTGAAGCCAGTTTGAAGTTGCACTTGTTGCGGCTTGAAATGCAGCCGTTGTATCAAGACGTGAAAATCTGTGATTTGGCGTTGTAAACAAAGCGAGGACAATGTCTAAATTATTCATATATTGCAATTATTGAATTCTTTTTAATTATTTATTGTATTTGTAGCCGTTGCTGTCCTAAATCGTAAGGTGTCTATTTAAAAATCGGGGAACCATGCAAGGTAAGCATGGTTAAACATTTTTCGAGTATGCGGACGTATATGCATGCACATGCATGGTTTACGCTACTCATACGTTTCTCTCATACGCAATAGTGTGACAGGACCTTAACCGAGATCAGCATGTAATTGCAGTTCTTAAAAAAACATGAAAATATTAAACATGTATAAAATATTTGTTTCATATTATGGTGGCAAAATAAATCTGCACTATATCTATGATGAGAAAAAAGTGCTCCTTCAAGGCATTCGTATAAATTGGCACACATATATCCTTTCCCGCACTTTTCTTATACATTTTTGTTTATATATACCATGCATGTAGTATTTAATGATACCCATAAACGTAAAATTTCAAGCATATATAATTGCTGGCATATTTATAACTTACTCTCTATCCAAAAAAGAGCCATATTTGAAACAGTAAACAGTTTTGTATGTTTTTAACGCGAAAAATTTAAGTGAATGCATTAACAAATTATAGCTTATAATTAGTCGAATTAGCGAAAATTGACTATATTCATGACGCGCTTGTCAAGCGAAAAACACACTGCCCAAAGATTTTATTATTTATTCTAGTAGATGTGTCATAATACTCAGTAGCTGCAATAGATTGGATACCTGATACCGTTGCACTTTTGAGAAAAAATAATTTACCGCCAGCATACTAACACGAATATTTAATCAGCTGTCCGAAAGACGTTTTTTAAAAATACACAATATTTTGTTTGCTTCAAGTGATCAGGATAATTTTTAGTTTAGGTTTATGCCTAGGCAGGAAATAATAAAATATGTAAGTTTCAAGAAGTTAGAATAAAAGCGCGAGATGAACTGTGAGATATAAAAAAGCTGAAATATCACTTGCGTAATTAACGTTTTAACTTGTTTTCGAACGCGTCCGAAAATAATTGCGAAAAAATTTTTAAAACTGACTACAATTTCCAAGTCAACGTTTTTTGTTCATTTTATGAATGACTTCTTCCACACAGAAAGTTTGAAGGAAATCTGTAATCTTAAGAAATTCGAGTGGTCGGTTTTTACACGGACTGCCTCTTAATTTCAACTATAAATTATTCCGGGAAGCAGTAAAAACTCTTATATCGCTGTAGCAATAAGTTCCTTTATTCGGCTACGCTATTCCTGTATTGTATATATTGCTATATCCTACCCCTGTAAATTATATTCTTTCATCTGTTGAAGGCTATAGGTATGATAGCCGAAAGCTTGTAAATCAAACTATATGGCCAGAGGACGTTGTGTTTCATGAAGCATACATATTTCTGTCCATATGAAATTTATATGATTAAATACCAGGACTTTTGGGAATCTCACTCGATTGAACTAGCTAATGTTGAAGGATTTTGTAGATGGAAATTTCGAGTGTAAATTTTATACATTACGGACATTAATTACCAGGAGCAGCTGCGAAAAATGCAACTATAGGCCCTCTATATACCAGGAATCGAACCTGAGGCCCTGCGATCCCGGTGCATGCAGCGCTCTAACCAACTGAGCTACATATATATAGTCCAGTTGTCAAGCTCAAGTTTATATCAAATATATCTTATTGAATGGTTTGACATATAATCCGGCCGAGTATTTTACGAGTTTCGAACGTAAAATGCTCGGCTACATGTCAAACCATTCAATAGGATTTTTATTACATGACAAACCTCAAAAAATATATTTCCTTGTCTTTTTTGAAGGATTGTAAACGCTGCATGTAAACGGCAATTAGTAATTTCAGATTTTCAGATACAATAAAAACAAAATCCTGAAACAGGTTACGAAGTTGCGTACCAAATTAGTAACCGTTTAACACTGACGTCATCGTTCTTGAATTTGATTGGATAAATTATCACAATTGTCAATCAAGTTTCTCAAGCAACTAAATTTTTATCTGCCACAAACGAGAAAGCTATTTTGAGTTGATTATATGAAATACGCCGCAAGACTATCAAGATATACAAGAAAGCAACAGGATCCTATTCCTTATTTAGTCCTGAAAAAAAAAACGTTCACGTAAAACGATTCAAGAATCACCTTTGTTTCCATCTATCATTCACGATTTGAAACCATGCATATATCGTCACGAATCACTTCATATTAGGAAAACCATATATCACGTTTCACGGCTAAGTAAAATAACTACTTCACGCGAAACGTCTATGGGGGCCCTCAACACATGCAGATATAGCCATATTTACACTAATTAAAAATGGCAATTAAGTTGGCCGACATCAATTTGAAATTTTACTTAGCAGTGAATCGTGCGTGATCAATGATAAGTTTCGTAATGCGTGTTTCGTGTTCGTGTAGTTTTCAAATCTTTTCTACGTGAACGTGAAAGAAAGTTTCGTTTAACCGTGCTCTGCGAATAAAGGACATAACGATTCATGTTGTTTTCCTTGTTTGTCTTGACTGTCTTGCCACCAAGTGTACTATAGCGTGCACTTCATGTACTAATCCGTGAATTTTTTGTATCTTCTAAATAAAAGCTTTACTAAAACAGAATAAATCACAGGGGGCTCAACTACTGTCAGTAACAAGTGTAAAAAATAAACTTACTTTAAAAGATTTGCATAAATTCTTCGCAACAACATCGATAAATATATTATGAGAATAGAGAAAGAGCAAAAAAATGATCTATATGAAGTACTACAGAATCCTCAACAGGTATAAGTAATACGGGCGCGTATGGAGGTAATAGCATAATTAAGTAAAGCCGACGTTCGAGGTGTTTAACCGACTTAGGCTTGTTTTATACGTCGAATTTTGGTCGCGTCGAATGCAATTAAGACAATGGATAGAAATAGGATATATTTACAATGGATAGAAATAAGTTATAAAATAGTACATGAATATGCTTTAGAATCTAGGCTATTTACAAGAGTTAAAATCATTAGGCATTTACCAAAATAGTGAATAGTGCATGCATAATTATTTACAAATTATCATGTATATTAAAAATCTTAACATATTAAGAGTATTTAAATGTAAAAAAGATTGAGCTTTAATTGTTCTGCAATCTAACATTATTAAATAGATAAGATCGATCAGTGTTCTGTCTCAAGTTAATATCATGGTCAGGAACAACAGGGATTGGCAATAATGGGTGGTTTTCTCGCCTTATTCTGGCCATGTATTTCTGACATATTTGGACTCTTCTTGTGCTTAAAGTTGGTAGTTGTGCAAAATTCAGGGCCTCTGCATATGATTCACTATCCGAGAAAATTATCTTTAGTGCTCGTTTTTGCACCGACTCAATTTCCTTCGATAGATAATCCGGAATGTTTTGCCAAATAGGAACGGCGTACTCAAGTACCGGTTTTACTGTGCACAGGTACACTTTCAGTAAATTCTTTTGGTCGATCCCAGCTCTTCGCAGGACTCTTAAAGGGTATAGGTTTTTGTTAGCCTTCTTAACCATGTATTCAATATGAGGATTCCATTTTAAGTCGCTACTCAAAATGACACCCAAAGATTTATACGTTATCACACGTTCAATAATATTGTTACCAATTTGGATTGGTCGGAGTAAGAAATTGGGGTTATGTAGGAAGTTTATAAGCATTTCCTTACACTTCTTAGGACTGAAGTATCATCCACGAATTTTGTACGAAGACACCAGTAAGCTATTAGTCATGACCATAAAAAGTACTCCGAGTTTAGTCCCTTTTTTCCTCCCTTCAGAGTTTGCCATTGGGAAAGGACACTTCCAATTCTAACAGCCTGTCTACGATTGAATAAAAACGCTGAGATCCAGGACAGCAAAGCAGGGTGAACCTGCAGCTTATCCAGTTTTTGTATTAAAATAGAATGATCAGTTAGATCAAAACCTTTTGAGAGGGTGTCTGCGAAGAAGATATGAGCACCAGCTTCTCCCCCTGTCCAATGCCTCATGAATTGTTTGCATCATGTAGGGAAGGGCATCTGTTGTTGAGTGCCCTTTGCGGGCATATTGGCGAGGGTCGATTTTACCTTCCAAGTCCTTTAATAGTCTAGAGCAAGTAAAGCCTTCCATAACTTTTGCCATTGAAGAAGTAAGCGAGATTGGGCGGATATCATTTTCAATTGTTTGAGGAGGTGATATCTTCGGACTGGAATTACAATAGATGACTTAACTGGAGATGGGATATTCGCTTCTTTCATTGACTGGTTGTAAACATTACGAATGACTGGGGCCAATTCAGGAGCAAACTCTTTCAGGACTCTATTCGGTATGCTAATGCTTTAAACACCTCACTTTCCGTAACCAAGAATTCTTCTGGGATTTCCATAGGTGGAGTTGGTTGGCTCAGAGGGGTGAAGTGATCTGTAAGACTTACAAAGAAGTCGTTCACTTTATTAGCTAGGGATTCTGTATCCATGTTGTTATCAAGGAACTGTTGATACCATTCCTGTCGGACATTTTGACCAGATAGTTTTTTAATCTTTTTCCACCACTTTACAGGGTTAACTCTATCAACATCTGCTACCTTACTATGAAAGTAACTGGATTTTGCTGACTGGATCGCACGCTGAACCTTATTCCTCCAAAAACTAAAGGCTTTAGAATTTTTTCCTTGTTGTTGGAATACGGATTGGCGTATAGAAATCCACAGTTTTATCTTATTAGTAATCCACGGTCGATCTGTTGAATGCTTTTTAATCATCTTCTGTGGGAGAAAGGTATCAACGGCTTGGTCAAGCTCTGACATAAAGAGGTCAAATTTATCTTTACTCGAACTTGCACTTAATACCGATGACCAGTTTTTTTTCGGTTATCCATTAAGCCCATTAAGCTTCATTATCTATTGTTTGAATTGCGCATTCGACGCGACCGAAATTCGACGTATAAAACAGGCCTTAAAAAACGATCAAAGGAGGTTTCTTTTGGGAATTGTTAAGCGTCATTAATCACTTTGTCTTGGATGAAATATACAGTAAAAAACATGCTTAAGAGGGCAATTAATTATGAAATATGTAAGTAATTATATTCTGTTATACACAATTGGAGGTAAATGTCTCAACAATAGTCGTTGTGAAATGTTTGACGAGGAAAGCGACGAAGAAGTTTGGATAACGCAAAGTTGTTACTCCAAAACTCATTGTGCTATTAATATTGACGACTTCGTGACATTTGAAGACAAAAATCACTCTATCACGGCTGCTGAATTGCAGAAAGATAATGATTGTCGAGCTGTGACACGCGTTAGTGATTTTAATTTGGCTGAGAGAAATAAAGATAGAATTCCGAAGGCTACTATAAGAAGCCGCACGGATTGGGCTGTCGGTGTGTGCCAAGAATGGGCTGGACGAAATCGTTAGTGGCGAGAATTTGAAACGGTTTTGTTTCAAGAACGAAGAAATTAAAGAAGACGGTGTTTCTGCAGAATTGGCGAGTCGTTCTGGAAATGTGGTAACGTTCCAACACTGCAATGTCAACATTAACAATTTCAACGTGTGGTTTGGTTTAATAATATATATATATATATATATATATATATATATATATATATATATATATATATATATATATATATATATATATATATATATATATATATATATATATATATATATTATTTGGTGTTTAATTACACATTTTCGCATAAAGATTAGATTTCTTAGATTTCTCGAAGGCCTTCGACCGCATTGGATGCAATATTCTCATTGAAAAACTGCTAGACCTGGGTGTTAGGCGGTCTTTAATACCCTGGATTATAAACTTTCTTTGTGATCGAAGACAACGAGTTAAAATTGGAGAATCCTTTTCAAGCTGGCTCCCAGTGACAGCCGGGGTCCCTCAAGGGACTAACTTGGTCCAATATTGTTCCTCATTATGATTAATGATTTAAGAGTAAATTCCCCAGGCACGAAAATATGGAAATTTGTAGACGATGTCTCATCTCCTGAAAATCTTACATCGAACAGCTTCTCGGTCACTCAGTCAACTCTTGATTCTATCGATTCATGGGCAACTTACAATTGTATGAAATTGAATGCCAAAAGGTGGAAAGAGCTCCGGGTTTCCTTTCTTAAAGAAACTCCGCAGCTACCATCTTTGACAATTGATGGTCACGTGGTAGAAACGGTACAATCGCACAAAGTGTTGGGTTTAATTATTCAAAACAATCTTAAATGGGACGAGCAAATTCGATCAATCGTCACCAAGGCCTCCAAACGGTTATACGGTCTTCGGGTATTATGCCGCGGTGGTGTCCCTCCTGCTGATCTTACCAACATATACTTCGCGCTTATTCGTTCTATTCTGGAATACTGTTGTGAGGTATGGAATTACGCGATACCTCGCTATCTGTCTGACGAACTGGAAAGAGTACAAAAGCGTGCCATGCGCATTATCTTTCCTGGCCACTCATACGACGAAGCTCTCCAATTGGCTAATTGCACAAGACTTAGCTACAGACGAAACGAAACCTGTATAAATACCTTACAGAAGATTGCTAAACGAGCAGGTCCTCTTGTCGAACATGCACGTGACACAATCCATGGCTTGTGCTCAACAATATTATATTAGAAACTTAAATAATCTGTCATTGTATAAATGCAGAACTGAACGCTTTAAAAACAGTTTCCTTCCAAGAGCAATTGTTGAACTGAATGCCATGAAATAGAGAAAGGAACCTACCTTAGATTAAATGATTAAATTTTAACAATATTCTTAACTTACTATTCGATCTTAACTTATATATTAATAATATTCGTAACCTATTTTACCTTAAATTTTATGACCGTGTAAATAACTATAAACTAAATTTGACTTTGAATGTAAACACATTGTAATTCATTGTTTATGCGAAAATGTGTAATTAAACACCAAATATATATATATATATATATATATATATATATATATATATATATATATATATATATATATATATATATATATATATATATATATATATATATAGTCCCTGGCATTATAGCGGTATATAATCCCGCAGGCGAATGTAAATCAGCTAATCAGTCCATTAACCCCAATTTCCCCGGAAGATCTCAAAAGCCGCCGCCTGCTTTTAAAATGCTCTATTGTTCTTGAGAGGTTTATTAGCCATATATAAACCTCGAAAAAACAAAGAAAACAGACTTGATCGTTTTTTCATAATAGATAAAGTAAGGGGCGACGTCCATATTCAAGTTGCCACGCAAAACGTCAAATTGACGTTTTTATGACAACCCACCCACCCACCCTTGAAAACGTCAAGTGTGACATAATGAATATTTCAAAATTAGATGGGGTTTGAACGCTCCAAGTATCAAAGTTTATAACTACTGTACTGTGCTCATAAACTGAATCGTTTGTGAAACAAAATTACCTTTTAATATATCCACAGGGTTAATATTATAAACATATATAAATATGTAAGAAACAAGAAAGGCAAAAATTCCACCAAGTAAGTTCTTTTTTAATATGGAATATTGATACTGAATAGTGTAAATATATTAACTTTTCCATCGCGTATTGATACTATTTTAATAAATATTGACGGTTATTTTTAATATAATTTCTAGCGTAGTAGTTTTGGAAAATATTCATATTGCCACGCTAAAAACGTCACACCACTACAGTTCTAACCCACCCACCCACTCAAAACGTCAATTTGACGTTTTGCGTGGCAACTTGAATATGGACGTCGCCCCTAATATAGATGGGTTGAAACACTGGTCACGTGATTTTTTAAAATGCGTCTAAATTAACCGTTTCGACATAATTTGATTATTTTACAACGTATAGCATTCTCGTAGACGAACAAAGATATCTAGTAAAGAAATAACAAGATAAACCTTTCCCTAAATGATTTTAACAGCAAGTTTTCTTCGCGATTTGTGTACCAAGAGTAGCCTATCCAGTCGGATGAAGTTCGGCACTCGTGAGATGCTCGGATTTGCATTCAGATTTTAAAAATAGCAGTGATTTGTTGGCGCCGATATAGACTACAGTTTCAATATTAAGTTTTTAAAAATGTAAATAATCAGAAATTGCTCTATAATAAAAATAAATAGCTTTGAGATGCATTTCCGAACTGCGATCGGAAATCTCCGAGTGGATAGGTTACTCTTGGTAAACATCGGACGATCACGTGACCGGTGTTTCAACCCTTTATCTATTATTAATGATACTATTACCTCATACGCGCCCGCATTACTTACCTGTTGGGGATTCTGTAGTTCTTCATATAGATATTTTTTGCTCTTTTTTCTCTATCATAATATATTTATCGATGTTTTTGCGAAGAATTTATGCAAACCTTTTAATTAAAATAAGTTTATTATTTTGATTATTTTACACTTACATAGGCCTATGTTAACTGTGGTTCCATTTAAGAGGCCCTGTATTACCACATTAAGCTGTTGCTAAAATGTTTATAAGTCAGAAATATTCGGCTACATTAAAATACATTAAAATATATAATAATATATTATATACAATAATATATTATACAGATGCACACATATACAAATGACAACAAATAAGATTAATATAAATATAAATAGCTTGATAGTTTCGTTTAAAAATAGTCTTAAGTTCCGCAATGACAGTGGCGTTGAGTTTCATAATTGTGCATGCTGACGAGTAGTGAAATGATTTCTTTCAATTACTATAGACTTTCGTTTTGGTAGCAGGAATTCTTCCTTCCTTCTGGTGTTGTAACTGTGGATGTCCTTATATTTCTAGTATAGTTGAGACAAATTCATTCTATTTCATCATTTCATTATTTATACAACAGTTTTGCCTGAAGAAAGCGCCTTCTTTGAAGAAGTGGAGTCCGTTTAAACTCACTATAAGTTCAGCCTCAGAAGATAACCTTGGTTTGCTGTATAACCTTCGGAACTTTGTCAAAGCCGTGTAGTTTCATGAGTTCCAGACAACTGCGCAGTTATCAAATCAGGGCAAGACGGTCGTATTTGGGACTGTTGGGATTTTCTTAGTAAGATATTGCCTAAGTCTTCTTTGTGTACCAATTGTATAGACGATACTTTTGTACTTATATCATCCGTACGTGTGGGCTGTTCAAGAAAGATTCGAGTCAAGTGTTATGCCCAAGAGTTTATGAGTCCCCTTCTGAGTTGTGGGTGTCATATAAACCTTGCTCTATCGAATTGCATAATCAATTATTGTACAAGTATGATGAAAACCATTGAGTCAGTCCCGTCAATTCCCAGAGCTTGTAGCTTTTTAATTAATGCACTATGCTGCAGAGTATCAAAGGCCTTGGTAATGCAGACACTCCTCTTTCAGATAAATACTGTTTTCATGTTCTCTATATATACCATGATAATCAGTGAACTGAGCAATCTCCTATTTCATTTCTTGTTCCAAAAAACTTATTTCGAATGCACTGAGTTCTGAACACATAGATGAAAGGATTAATACATACATGAAGTTGTTGAAATGCGACAAAAAGATAAATGAAACGGAAGAACGTTTTCCCATCAGATGTTATCATGAAATAAACATTGAGAACAATCTGTGGCGACCAACTCGTGATAAATACCACAGTCAGAAGAGTTATTGTTCTTGCTGCTTTGCTGGTAAATGGATGAACTGGCTTGGAATTGTTGATGGAACTATGGGCTATTTCAGAGTTAATATTGTCGGTCGAAGGAATCTCATCTGTTGGTTTCGGCTTCCTTGTACATTTGCAGTTAGCAACCACCTTTCCCATTCGCTGTATTCGTCGCTCATGTCGCTTGGCGACAAAGAAAGATGCAACTTGCAAGACTGGCGTGATGATGAACATTATTAGGAGCAATAGGCCATAAAGGATTCCTGCAATCTTTGCCGCTTGGTCACACAACGCAAATGTTAGTCCAATTGCTGTTGCTATGACCCAAGCACAAGTGATTATCGCGACTACATTTTGCTTTCTGAAATACGTGCGATAACGGAATGGAAATCTGATGCCAAGATATTTATCGAAGGTGACTAAAAATAAAGCGGCACAGTCGGCCAAAAGGCAAGTAAATGAAGCCATTTTAAAGACTCCAGTGTGGATGCCACTTTGTGCACTGCGAGCTAGTAGTCGAGTTATGACCAACGGTTGGTAAAATATACTGCTAACGAAATCAGAAAGGCATAAATTTAGGATAAACAGGTCCATGGTTTTTAATTCACGATGATGGCTCGCAATCGTTATTATAATGGCGAGGTTAATCGTTGCACCAAAAAGAATCAAAACTCCGTCGATTATTGATACAACAATGGCGATGACAGCGGGTGTTGTTATAAATTCAAGTCCTGTTTCATGCTCTATTGATGTATCATTGTGAAAAGAGACGTTGTAGTTAGAATACATATCCATGTTTCTTTTCTTTCTACCAAACAGACAATTGTAAATTTTATTAGAGAATGATTATTTCATTTATATTCCAAATTAAGCCTGCAGGCCTTTTTTCGTCAATAAATTAATTGCACTGATAATTAACAATGTAGACCTTGTTTGCATAAAACAACTAAACGAGTATATTACGTTGGCTTGGAAAAGCGTATGAAAGTTCAACTATGGTGATATACGTTGTAATATATGTATGTTAATTTTCAGCTGTCTTGATTGGTTTAATTCTATGTAACTCATCAGAACATTCTTTTGTGAAATTCGCTAGATCATGCAAGCATTACCATTTTTAATTTTTTTCTTTCGAAAATAGATGAAATAGCTGTGCTTCAATTTATCACGGAAAAATTGATCGTATAAATATACTAGCGTATAAGCAGATGGATGCTTAATGGTTTAAGCTAACATATCGACGTGTATATCATTATGACAAAATTGCTTGTTGATGCGGTCATTACTTTGGACAAGCATTTGACAAAGTACCAAATGGTTCAGATGATTAAATATTTATTAGCAGCACAACGGCTCTGACTTCGTAGTTCGTAATGCCTTGATATCTTTTTAATCGATGTATCTATTACGGTGGAAACCGATATTGCGATCTCGTATTGTCAATTTAATATAACTGTTGACTTAGGCCCGGTTTAGACGCCGTGCTTTTCATGAGCCGAACTTAATGCAAATGAGCTTAAACAAAGAACTTTGTTAATTAACATTAAGTTCGGCTCATGATAAGCACGGCGTCTAAACCGGGCCTTAGTCCACTCAGCTGGAT
The DNA here is from genome assembly GCA_902702795.2 of Paramuricea clavata. Lineage (NCBI taxonomy): Eukaryota > Metazoa > Cnidaria > Anthozoa > Malacalcyonacea > Plexauridae > Paramuricea > Paramuricea clavata. Next base: position 28,844 of record CACRXK020000274.1, read on the forward strand.
AAATTGTTTTGTTCAAGCATACATTACGAAAACACGAGCAGTGCATGTTTAATGAGCACAACATTGTGAATCCGTAAGGACCGTAACTGGAACTGTATTGTACTCCGAGACTGAACTTATTTTAGAATAAATGATGTGAGACACTTTCCAAATATTTTAAAGCTATAGCCTAGGGTAGAATATCTGTGGCAATTGGGGGTACTGTACATCAGCCATTTTTCGCTTTTATTAATCAGCAATCTCGATTATGAGCGTCTGCAAAGAGTTGTGTTGAATGTTGAAGGTCCTGAAGGGGGTATAATAATCAAAATATAAAATAAGACTTATTTATCGAACTTACGACGCAATTACGATTTGAAACATGCAAGAAATATAAATTTTATATTTGTCAACATTTCAAACCTTTTTCTCAACAATACTAAAACGTGACTTGACGCACGATTCGCGCCCGCAATCTGTATACCTCTAAGAACTTAATGTAAATTGAATGTAAAATGTATTTGTATGTAAGATCTTTACAGAGGGATCTCTGTCATTTCTCATTTCATAGATCCCATTTCCAAGCGCACTTTTTTCCAATCCCAAATCTCAGCCATCTTTTTTTACCAAATCCCAGTTCCAACTGTAAACTTAAAGGAATATCCCTGGGCAAGTGCTTCATCTCTTTGTTCACGTTTAAAACACAAAATTCTGCATGCTTTTAATAGCTCTCTTTAGAAATAACTTCTCAAAATAAAAGGTTTAAAGTCTATAAATACCTGCCATTTCTGTCACATGTATACTAAGTAGATCACTGACTCACCACTGGTACAGAACTATTGTGCTCACTGCTGGTTACTGAATCGTATACGATAAACTATTCTCACTAACTATAGTTAGTTTAAACTATTTTCCCAACCGGCACCTGGTAATTGTTAATCCACTACTATATATTATAAATATTCGGACATGTATCTCTAATATTTTTTTGTAGGTGTTAAAGTAGATTCCGGTAGATAGCGAAGATAGCAGTAAAATGTTAGATGTTGGAAAGTGGTGTATTTTTCATATGGTGGATGACTCCATCTTGCAATTGGCAAAAACTGTTTGTGTATTTGGTCCAAGTGGTAACGAGGCTTTCATTTTAACGAAAGAAGATAATGTCTACGCCCTGGGAGCTAACGTTAACGCCTGTTTAGCTCTTACTTCTGGTACAAGTACACTTCAACTGAAGAAAGTCGAAAAGTTATCGAAATTAAACATTATAACATTTTCGTTTGGAAGTGCACCCCATGTCCTCGCATTGACAGGTGAGAATTTATTCTTTTTATCGAACGCTCTGGGTATTCTAGAATCTTATCCACACCGGTGGTTCAGACAAAACACGGAACCCTAACCTGAAAGCCTCACCATTGTGGAATTGACCCTAAAAAACCCAATGCAATAGTAGTATTTACTTGATATAATTTTCCTCATTAAAATTACATGGAAAAATATCTAATCGGATGAACAGTGTTGATGCATATATTGTTCCCATATCGGAAATATTGTAGCTGTGTTTCGTTTGTGCCCCTTTTTCTTTATACCTAATTTAGTTATCAAGTTCTTGTGTATATTTACGTAATTTAATGCGCTGCTGGAGCGCTCTGGATGCGCCCGGAGATATCCAGTTCAATACTATTGTCTTTGGAAAACACGCTACCAAGGTAGTCGTAGTCATCTACCTGTTGCACAATTTCTCCATCAACTTCCTGTCTCACTTATGTTGGCAGTTCTTTTGGGTAGTTATAAAAAAGACACGAGCTGCCCAGGAAACCTGCTGATCTATACCTCTTTCGGAATCACTTCCACTTTGGTTCGTGTGCAATACTGGATAAATTTGGCACGATATTACTCCTTGTGAAATTCATAATAAATAGAGAAACTTTTCATCCAAAATTGGCCATATAGTAATTTTTTCAAATTGATGACCGTTTACGTGTGACAAACAGTCAGTCTGTCATTCTTGGTCCACACATTCTTAATCCAATAGAACGCCGAGGCACGATGATAGGAGAACTTGAGAACTACCCTGCGGTAGCATGCTAACTCGCTGATCTGTTGGACTCATCCGGCTGCCGTTCTGCCTTATCTATAGGTATATGGAAGATCTTACATATGTTAAAAAATTACCTTTCATTATCTTTTCTCGCTGCCAAGAGGCAAATCCCCGAAAGATTTCAGTAAAAAAGTAGCATTTCCCCAAAGTTTCATCTCAAGACTGGAGTTAACCGAACACCAACGGTCCGGTAAAATGTTTTCTATTTGTTAAATAGAGTTAGGACTGACGAATATCAACATTCACGGTTTCCCATGTAATACTGAGCTTACATATTTCTAGTTAGAGAATGTACGGTTTTTAAGTTTTTTAGATATTCCCTCTTTACTTCCTTAGGATCAGGTCAAGTGTATGGTTGGGGTGGAAATTCATATTCCCAAGTTGGTCTTGCTAGCAGTTCATCTGTCCAAGTTCCAACATTGGTTGGCGGAGCTCTTTCTGGGAAAACTGTGACGAAAATTGCTTGTGGTGGCAACCATTCCCTTGCGTTAATATCTTCAGGGGAGGTAAGTACAGTAGGCGTTGAGTAGACGTTTGAGTTTCTTTAACAAATGTGGTTCATTTTCTACTTTTGCTTGATACCTTGATCAGTCTGCCTGGAATCTTACATTCGCTTATTATTAGAACATTTCACGTTCTAGGTTTTTGCCTGGGGTTACAATAATAGTGGTCAAATTGGATCAGGATCTACAGTAAATCAGGCGACTCCAAGAAAAGTTACGGCTGGCATTGGTAAGTTCGTGAAGAAATGTAGATGCCGTCGTTAAGCCCAGTCACACGAGACAATTTTTGCTGCAACAAGCGATGCAGTTTCGGATTTGGGAGCGTTAGGCATGTGAAAGGTATTATAAGCGCGCTAAGGCATAAAGCCATAAGGCCCTAACCACGAACGGTCTACTGCTGTTTTGGTCCAATTGGCCGAGCTAGTGCTCATCCTCAAAAATGTTTCCTTTGATGACGAGCAGTATCAACAGATAAGTGGTGTAGCCATGGGAACCAAAATGGGTCCCAACTATGCTCATTTGTTTGTTGATTTTGTGGAAAAACAGATCTTCGAACAATACACTGATCTCATCCCTGATTACCTTGGTAGGGTACATAGATGACTATTTTGGTACAGCATCATGTTCTCGTGTCGAATTGGAACGTTTTATTAACTTGGGAGATCAACGAGACCGGTGTATTATTCTTAGATATCCTTGTATCAATCAATGGCAAAAACTAGTTACTTCTGTGTTCTACAAGCCTACTGATTCACATAGCTATCTTCTATTTTCCTCTTCCCACCCCAGCCACACCAAAAGGTCGATACCCTTCTCTTAGTTCCTTCACTTTCGCTGCATTTGCAGTGCAGAGGAGGACGTCCAAGCCAAAAGTCTGGAAATCAGATAGTTTTGTCCAAGGTTGCTACCCCACCTCTCTATTAAACACTGCCTTTTCCAAGCCTCCCAAATTTCCCGACCTGAGAACCTTACAGACCCTGTGTCCAATGTCGCAGATAACAACAAAATCCCCTTAGTATTACATTATCGTCCTTTCCATTTCAAAGTTAGAGATGTCATTAGGGAGAATTTCCATATTTTGAAAAGCGACCCTGAAACATCTTCCATTTCCTTCAATAAACCGTTAGTCTCATTTCGACACAGCAAAAATATTCATGAAACCCTAGTTCATAGTTCACGGTTCTTCGAGCTCTCATTTCTGGAAGCAACGATAGCCGCAAAAAACATGAAATGCGCCTCATTTCCACCCTATGGCATAAATGAATGTTTTTCCTATGTTTAACTCTATCTGTCTTTGCCTGTCAAAAGCGCGACATTGACAGTACTTTTAATTCTTACCTTATTCCATACTTGTTTCATATACAGTATTTTGTTGTATTTGCTGTAATTTTCTGTTTATTTGTATTAAGGTGGCTCCCTACAGTTATTCTTGTTTACCCAATAATTCCGTAAAACAGGTTTATTTGTGCAGAACGCGAATTCGTTTCGACTTGGTGACAATATTGGTCACCTAAGGAATATTTCGAACTAGCTTTCGACAACGTCAGTGTTACCATGGCAACATGACGACAGCACAAAACCTTCCAATTTAACCCATAAATGTGCCGCTATCTCAAATACGATGTCGGTGACCTATCTTTTTATTTCATATATCAATAGGGAATGATGCTCTGCAACTGTGGTGAAAGTTTAAAAAAATTCTGTAGTGTGTGATTTTTTTAAAAGCGAAAATTTTATTGCGAAATTTCCACACTACAGATTTTTTTAAAAATTGAAATTTATATGATTTACCGCAAAATAAATTCGTGGTCAAAATTTGAAGATAGGTCACCGATGAAACTAATGAGTAAAATGCAAATAAAGTTAGAAAATAGCCTCGTGTAACTCGAGAAATTCCCCTTATTGAAAAGCGTCGCTGACTAGTAAAAGATTGTACGCGGGCGCAGAACGGGTTTTCATTCAGCAAAATCGAGCGGAAATGTTGTTTTTACTGTTTTGTTTTTGTCAACTTTTCGATTTATTTGAGTGCCATGGACAGCCAAGGATTAATGTGAAGGATCAAATCGATGAAAACAAGGTTGAAGCTAATTAAACCCTGCCGTTTACTCAATCTATGAGCTGTAACAGCCTATTAACAGGTGGACGTGTTTTTTTGTTTCATGTTTGGTTTTGTACTTTTTGCTAAAAATGAACAATTAGGCTATGAAACTGAAATATTTTTCTGTTTACATATAATCACTTTAATCTTGTAGAAACACGACTAAAAACGTGAACGTTTTCTTGAGAAGTAAATAACTTTTTAAACGTTTGTATGCAATTTTGCAAATGTTTTACAGTTGAAAGTGTATATTTAAAAAAAATTAAAAAACATTGTTTCGCAGCTATTTTTTGGATTAGTGATATTCGTATCATATGTAGAATTGCTGTATAGACTCGCAAGTGATTTGACACTCAAAACGAAGTATTATTCAACGCTTTTTTCCATTAGAAACCTTTCAGAAATAGCTTTATTTTTAAAAAAAGGTGGTCAATTTTTGTTTTGTTTTGATCATGCGGTTGCGTGGGATAGTTCACATACTGGTCCCGCGAACGTCCCGCACGCAACTGTAGGGAGCCTCCTTAATATATTCTGTAATGTGATTTACATTTTTTGTTTATACTTTGTTTTGACTAAATCCATCTGATTGGTGTGTTTTTTTTTGTCACGTGATCGCTTTTATGTTCTTAGTATAAAAACTCATGTAATTTTCCCGACCCCCGCTAGTAACTCCAGACGAAGGACCTTCGCTCGAAACGTCGAAATTATCCTTATATTTATCAGGTATTTGCGTCCCTACCAACGAAAGCTTGTTAATATTCGAAAAGAAATCGTGTATCTTGCCGACGTTTAACTTTAATTGCTCACGTTTTTCTTTTTTATAACTTTCTGGCAAAAAAAGAATGAAACCTGGGTCACGTGACTCGCCGTTGTTCCGTGAGCACTTTCCTGTATACACATCAACAGTTTGTCCAGAAATTGATCAAAGTTGACAATGTTTGATTTATATTGTGGGGGGATTGATATTCCCTTTAAAATGCTTTCAAAATATTAAAATTCCTTGTAGTTCATACGATATAACACTAAATTTTAATCGATATGCGAGTTTCTCATCTTATTTGCTCCATCCATATAAATGTATGCAAAACGTGATTTGTTACATGTAACTCGCGTGTATTTTTATTACTTGTACTTATATCTTGTGCTAAATTTAGGTAGTAAAGAGATTGTAAATATTGCTTGTGGTCAGTCGTCGTCAATGGCGATAGATAATAACGGAGAGGTATGATGGAATGTTTTATTAATTTAATTTAATGTTTTTTCATTAATGGAAGTTTACTAATTATTCTCTGCTGCATGTACTGTAAGTCCAAGTGTATCCTTACCTTGTAATGACGTCCTCCCATGCCTGCCTCGTACCCAGATACTTGATGTAAACTCGTCCTATGCGCATCGCTGTTTTTTTTACAAAGAGACGCCTGGGTACGAGGCAGCTCCCATGCACTCTAGGAAATGTTTGTATGTATTGATGTGATACGTTTTCTTGAAAATATTTCAGCTTTATTCTTGGGGTTACAATGGAAATGGTCAGTTAGGCCTTGGGTGTAATACAAACCAACCAAATCCATGTCGAGTTACTGGGCTTATAGGCACTTTTGTTACCAAGGTAGGCAGACCTATTGTCTTCATTAAGATGTACTCTAAAGGGAATCGGTAGACTTGCTACAAGTCGACTCGCATTGCAACGAGTATAAAAGCCAGTGAGTGAATAAACGAATGGGCGAATTTGAGCTCCTTAGCGCAGCGAGGCGCAAACATTACATGATAATATTAATTTAGCCTGTGTTATTGCATAATACAGTCTGTACACAAGCTATATAGTATTAATTGGCAAAACTCAAAAATATTTAACACTTCCTCTCAATGTTTGCTCACAACTGTTTCGATTATTATTATTTTGTTTTTATTATTATTATTATTTTTTATTACTGTTTCGATTACTCTGTTTCGATTCTCTTTATGCAACGCATAAATAAACACGGAAAATTGAAAAACCATCGATCATAATGCATGACCAATTCTTAAATCTGTTTCGCCAATACTAGGATTCGAGTCGGTAAAATTGGCGTGCTGCAAGAGCGACACGTCGATTCGACAAACCCCCTATGGCTAGAATCTGCACTTTAACCTGCGAAATTTGAGCTCAACTGCGCAGATAAATAACACGAATCGACTTCCAGGAAGTATAAAGGAAATTATACAAAAATGGTTTGTGATTGTAGTCGCCTGAAAAGTACTCAATACTAAATCGTTTGTGCGATCATTTTATATTACGGTATTCTAATACTGTTTAAGAAAGGAAAAGATTAACTGATTAACTGGGCGAGTGGTATTTCTGAATATTTTTACTATTTTTGAATGTAAGTATGCACTAACGTAATTAGTAATTTCTTGTTGTACCTCTTATTAGGGTGCGCTGTATGAATGAAGGATTCAATCAATCAAACAATTAATCGACATTTTAATTGTATTTATTCCTTAAGATTGTCTGTGGTTATGCTCATTCACTAGCATTGTCTGACACCGGAAATATTTACGCATGGGGAGCCAATCAAAATGGGCAATTAGGGACCGGAAGTAAAGCTAACCTAGTCACTCCATCAAGAATTGCGACTGACAAAGGAAGGTAAGGTTTTATTTTGACGCCGCAAAGTTGCTGTATCACAGTCGAATGTTTTAATTAAGCTCATCCATTATATCCAGTACAATATTGCCATAGCTAATTTTTGTGTACAGTGATAACAAATTTGTGCAGTGATAAGTTTGCCATGGATTGCTTTTTGTAGCCAAGCACGAAAGGGTGTCGTCTACAAAATGTCCTAGGGGTAATCAGTAATCTCCGGACTGGCAGACTATTGCTTAAGGAATGTGCAGTGGTAAAAAGTTCATCAATCTCGCCGCATAAAAAAACCTTTAAAATACTGACAGTCTTTCTATGATAATTTCATGTAGGGATATTATATAAACACCCCCACTTTTTTAACCTTATCAAATACGTTTTTAACCTGAAAAGAAGACCTGAAGCTCATATAAACAATATCCGGCATCCGGCCGGTGTGATATCCTGTGCACTCCCTAAATAGTAACGGCTTATTGACCGAGCGTGAGGTCTGTACTGTGAATTATCAGACCGAGGTTTTTTAGTATGGACCGAGCGACGAAGGAGCGAGGTCCATGCAAAAAACAGAGGTCTGATATTTCACAGTACAGACCGAACAAGCGAGGTCAATAATCGGTTAATTATATGGCTGAACTGACTCTGTGAGCATATGCTTTTCGCGCGAATTAAATCGGTTATCGTCAGTTTCACTGGGTAACAATATACGGTAGGCATGCATGCTCAATCAAAAACAATTTAGTTGTTTGAAATTTTTATCTGTAAATTTTAATGACACACAATTGGAAAATTAAAAAGCAAAAAATTTTTCTGTTTGGAAAGCAAAAATTTCCCGCCAGATAAACGACATCCGGGACACCGGTCCAGATACGGAAAATACGGACCACGGTCCGGATATGGGTTTTTACGGACCGCTTGTCAACCAATCAGAATAGAGAATTTTGAAAAGCCATATAATAAATTGTTATATTGTTTCTCTTTTTTAAGATTCGTTGACGTAACCTCTTGCCACTACAGTCACATGTCCTCGGCCACTACAGCATTAGGAAAGGTGATATTATATTTTACATTTTTACGTGTATACTGTATAGATTTTATTAGATTTCAATACTCTGTTTATTCAGAGCCTTTTAATTTAAATTCTAGATAATTTTTTTTTTTTAGATTTATGTTTGGGGTCTTTGCAAAGGGCAGTCAGTGACATCATTGATGGCTACAAACTTCAAATGTGCTGATGATGCATATGCCTGTCTGTCTTCTTCTCCATCAATGTCACGACCATTGACTATAGGTATAGGTCACAAGAAATTTCTGCCGTGGATAGCACTATGTAGATCTTGTGAAAATGGATCGGTCGAATGATGCCACTGTTCTCAAAATACTACTGGATAGACGGTTCATTATTCAATAGTGAAGACATATGTATCAACTCAATAGCTGACCAGATATGGAATTTTGACATAATATTCAATGGAGTGACGTCATAACGTTGATATGAAAATATAATATTAAACAATAATAATAATATTGTGTCACAACACAAATGGCTTCCTACAACCAACTGCTGTTTCATCTTTTAAATAAATAATAAAACAATTGCTGAATTTAGGTGTTAACACGAACTTCAGCTTGATAATTCTTCATATCATGCGAAAACCGAAGTAAATAATTGTTTGTTCTACAAAGTAGACTACGAATATTTTGTAAACTCGTATATAAATATTTTTTTATTATTTGATGCAGGTAATAAAAAGACATTAAAGACTGTTTCCGAAACGATAGCAATGTCATTTAACGATAAGGTTTGTACTGCATTATTTTTAATCCGAAATATATACTGGAACTTTGAAATTACGAAAAGCAAATTATACAACCGCAATTGACAAAACAAATTAATATAATACGAATTGAAATTCTATTTATATAAAGTGACGGGCAAATTCTGCGTGTGCTTCATTAAGGCCGAGATACACCGGGCGCGATTCGACACGCGGCGCGATTTTTCGATTTTCACTGACCGATAACTTTGATCCTGGTTTAAATTTTCCAAATATTTTGAAGCGCTATAACATTTTGAGTTATTTTATCTACATATCTTTTAAAATTTCCTTTCATTGACTGTTTTATTAACTTTCAAAATCTGAAATATCGAGTTGTGTTGTCGAACAGCGAGCAGGTGTGTATCGGCCTTTAGAATATCGTTTTCGCATGAATTGCTTCAATCTCTGACAAGTGTTATACAATTTATTTAAAACGTGTTTTCATTCATGTCTCATCTTGTTGGCCATAATCTAGTCGATTTTCTTGCATTTTAGGAAACAAGTGATGTCACATTTGTGATTGATGATAAATTTGTGTATGTTCATAAAGCCTTATTGAAAATCAGGTGAGGAAAGTTTATTTAAATTTGTTTCAGGTTGAAGAAAGATGGTCCCATGCAGTAATGTATAATTGCGCCTCATTCCAAGTCAGAAAAGTACATATTGTTATATAGCTAGGGTGAACACCAAACGTGATTGGCTGATTTGTGGTCACGTGACATCGGATAAATGCAGTGTATCCCGCCGGGCAACAAGTGAAAAATCGTTGCCAGCCCCGACTGACTGCGTACATAAATAAACAAAATGGCGGCACAACTAGCATAATTAGAAACTACGATTTTCCAAGTTTGTGTTCAAATAAAGAATGCGAAAGAGAAGAAAAATACACAACAGGATATATATATACTGCTGAAACCGCACTGTAAATTTCAGGGAGTTAATTTAACTCCAGTGGTATTATTCTGATCCTAATTTTACTCCACATTTGGAATTAATTGAGGTACAGTATAACTCCACCGGAGTTAAATTAACTCCCCGAAATTAACAGTGCGTGTAAGTAGGTTCTTTTAATTTTAAACTCGTTTACACTAAAGCGTTTTTGTCACGAAATACAATTGTTGTATGAATGTTGTTGAATGTTAATTTTTGTTCGTCGCTATATAACAAAACGCTTAATGACTGTCTGTTCCCTCGGGAAATTGTTAGTTTTGTTTTCCCTCGAATCTCAATGTTTCCCGCGACTTCGTCCCGGGAAACATTGAGACTCTCGGGAAAACAAAACAAACTATTTCCCTCGGGAGCAGACATTAAGTGTATATTAAACACTTGCCAATGGGAAACCAAGTATTTTCCTCTGCTTTACCGAACTAACGAGTGTACTTTCCAAATGGAACCGTCACGTATAGTAGTATAGTTAGAGAACTTAATTGTCTACGAGTATGTGTTCGAGTTCTTGATTTATCACTCTACGCCAGTCACGTGACGAATCATAGTTTAACAGATACAACAGATCGGGCGACGTCCGCATGTAATTGAAATAAAATGAGTGATGTAAAGTGGAACTCCCACATGATGCCTACCTTTTCTCCTTGTAGATGTGAATACTTCAAAGCGATGTTTCAAGATCATTGGCCAGAAGATGGCCAAAAGTATATGTTACAATATATTATCTTTTTTATCTTTTCGGTATTGCATGGTTTGTTGAAAAGAGCAAACGTTATAAGTTTTCCGTTATTTTCTTATCAATTTCAGAAACTGTTTATATGCATGAGCATAAGTTCCCCCAGTATGTTTTTACTTGCTGCAGTAGGAAAACAATTGCAATGCAGATCTTTTGGTTGATAGACCTCTAAGTGCGAAAAGCACAATAGACGTGTTTATTCCTCTTTTCTAACGCTTCATACCATTTTCCGAAACACAACTTCCATGCATGCCTCGATTTTGCATGCGCATGTCCATTGCGTTTTTCGCCCCTAGATGATCTTAAGCGCGAATAGTACAATGGCAATGACATGCATATACAAGGTGTATAAAAAAAAACTGCACAGATTTGAAATTGCTCTTAAATTTGCAAAACAGCCATTAGTATCCAGTTTTTTATGTATATAGCTTCTTTGGGTACTTATAATGTAGAAAAATGGAAAACATTTCTCGAACTCAAATTTTGTAAACCAGGGGGGGGGGTGTATTTTCCAACAAAATAAAAATGGCTTTGCGCACGAAATTTAAAGCTTCAATCATATTTTGAGTTGATAGATGGAACATTTGTTGGGTTTTTAATTACTGTACAAAATTTCAGATAATTTGCTTTAGTTTAAGCCCCCCTTTAACTATTCATTTTTCTCTAAAAAATTAGCCTTTCGCATGCTTAATTAATGCCTTTACCTAATTTGCATATTGCTGACGTATGCAAATTAGGCAAAGGCATTGATTAGCATGCAAATGGACGATTTTTTAAGAAAAAATGTAAGTTTGCGTGAATGGTTAAAGGGCGTAAACTGAAGCAAATTGTCTGAAATTGTGTACAGTAATTAAACACCCAACAAACTTTCCATCTGTTAACTTAAAATATGATTAAAGCTTTTAAATTTCGTGCGCAAGCCATTTTTAGTTTGTTGGAAAAGACACACACCCCTGGTTCACAAAATTTGAGTTCGAGATATTTTTCCATTTTTCTACATTATAAGTACCCAAAGAAGCTATATACATTAAAAAACTGGATACTAATAGCTGTTTTGCGAATTTAAGAGCAAATTTCAAATCTGTGCAGTTTTTTTTTATACACCCTGTATAGGGGTTGAAGTTTTTAAGGACAATTAATCTTAATTCAAATAACGTACCTGACAATGGTGCGAAGTTTTAATTGTTTTCATTATAACATATATCAAGAGAAGAAAAGAGTATACTCTACTTTTCAGCGAAATAAAGATTACGTCATATTCATATCCAGTCTTCTACGCTTTTCTTCGGTACATATACACTGATCAAGTTGAACTTGCACCTGAAGATGCCATTGGTGAGTTTTATTATTTTATTATATATATATGCATGTGCATAATTTATCAAATTGTTGTTAATTTAATGTACTAATTGTTTACAGACGGGTATATGTTACAGACGGCTATAAATCTACCCGAGCCAGACTCTTTAGTTAGCGAGAGAGAAAAACCGAAGCATCCGGAGAATCACATGATCTGTCTATAGAATATATTGTTGCATGTGGCGGTAGCCAATCTTTAAGTATATGTTATTTTGTGGCAACGAGGGGATATGTGACTTATTCTCCGAGGCGCAAAGCGCCGAGGTGAATGAACACATATCCCCGAGATGCCTCAAAATAATGTACTTATTTTTCACATTGGCGAGGTTGCATTTTAGGAGGCATAATAGAAAGATATTCGTTATGAAAGACATTTAGTAAAACGACTCGCAAACACTGATCACTTTTGTTTCAGAAAGAAAAAGAGAAAGCGTGATGATTAGGGGGAACATTAGGCTACAGGGGAATGTTACAGGAGATATTAAATATATTTTCTCTAAAGAACAAGAGACCGAGTAATGTGAAAAATAAAAGAAGGTAGACATGCGTATACGTCTAGCGACCACCAAGAGAACCAAAAATAGTAGAGAAAAAAGATAACACATATAATATAGGAGCTCACGTATTATGGCTTTTCGTCTAAACAACGATAAATAATGACTAGTCCTTAACTATGGCGATATCATCGTTGCATGGGTCTGCCGCCATGTAAACAAACTCTACTTACACAAGTTTTTGAGAGCATCAAATTGAAACCCATGCAACCAAAATTGCACCCTACTCTCGGCAGAGTTGGCTTAGCTGTGAGGAATGGTGCCCTAACCGTATCTGCATGTTTTTCTGTTTGTGCCAATTGTACCGTCAGGTCTTTATTTTTTGTTGGGGGGGGGGATCAACTTAATAATGTGGGAGTCACATTTCTATGGGGGGGGTCTGGTGAAACGGCGTTCCCTGTATTGTGGCGGCACTTGGAGAAAAATGTTAAGATCTTAATAAACCTCTTTTAACAGTGTCATATATTGATTTCAGAATACTTGACAATTCAATTCAATGGGAGACATAATTGTAACGTAGAGAATAGAGCTTTATATTAGAACAAAGTTCAGTAGATTCTCTGAGTATAGATGCACGCAAGATACGCAACACTGTCTGCTGACAATCCCCCCCCCCCAATTTATCGTCGCATTTGAACGAATCTAAAACTACTGTACACTCTGAAATATTGAGTATAGACATTCTCTGGTTAAAATATTTATTTTTCACAAGCTTTCGACTGTCAGTCTACAGTCTTCAACGGGTAGATTATAATGAAAGTGATGCATAAATATTTTAACCAGAGAACGTCTATACTCAATATGAATAATCCTGGTTTCGCATCAAACATATTTAAAATAAATACACTCTGAAAGTTGGCCACTGCTTTGTGCATGTTAGTATATAACCTCGTATTACAGGATTGTTAAAGGCTTGCAAGTGTTTTATTTTTATACTCTTATAATATTGATCTTTTCAGGTCTACTTGACCTGGCTAACGCGTACTGTGAACCTCAACTAAAACGACTGTCAGAGATGATTATTAAGAATGGCATCACAGTTCAAAATGCAATCATGTTGTTGGCAGCTGCTCTTAAATACGATGCTGAAGTAAGAAGCTATTTTATCGTAATTAATTTTGCTTCATGCATTACATGGAAAATTGTGCGATTCAATCAATACACCCTTTCGATAATTACGTCATTTGGCCTGGAAGCCTCGTTCTCATGAATCGTGAGCCAATCATCTTGCGTAATTTACTGATAAGAGCGAGGCTCCAGGACCAAAAAGTATGTGTGATGTAATTATCGAAAGGGTGTATTGTAATGGTAATTTATAATGGTAATTCCACTGAGTAGAGTGCAATTTGGTCTGAAATCAAACGCATGATTACGACTGTTACAATTGCGCGACACAAAGTACAATTTCCACTTTATTATATTCACTTTGTTTACGAAAGAACTGTTTTCTCTGTCCTGAAAGAACTGTTTTTCCTGTCCTGCATGATACTCCCCTAAATGCCGTATCGTAGCAACAAGTGAACAAGCCCAACAAGTTGAACTTTCTTTAAATCTCGAAAAGTTTTACCAAAAAATAAAGAAATTAATGGATACTGTGAAGACAACCAATGTACGTTTAAACATACTATAGGTTTTATTTGCAATTTGATAGAGTTTTGGTGCGGTTTTATTCAATCACACATCAACAAATTATAACGATGTACGAATTACCTTGTTTAGTTATTTTGCCTGTCGTTTTGTTAAGTTAAGTAGATTTTACGTTTTACGGTATATAGACGATTCGCATGATTTTAGACGATTCGCTTCATTACCTTGTTATACGGTTTTGGTTGGTACATTTTCCAAATTTTGTTCAAATATGGTTGAAAAATTGTCGAATATATAATACGACGGATCGTTGCAATACGACGCATCGTTTAAGGTGGCTCCATACAATTCCGTAGTATAAATACCTTATTGCGTAAAAATTTCAATTTATAATTTTTTTCACTCCATCTATTAATTTTAAGCATTCCCGAGTATAAATTAAGTATTTGGTAGAAAAAATTTGCAATATTCTTGAACATAATATTGTTTCCATGGTAACAGTAGTCTCGCCAAATATGGTATTTTTTGCTATTTTAAGCAGGTTTTTATTCTTTATTTTCCGAATATTGCCGGTGACACCCCATTTTTAACTGCTGTATAGCCTTCACTTATAATGTGGAATCTTATCCCTCAAAATAAAAAAATTCTGTAGATTAGAATAGCCAGAATAAAAAATTGCGGATTTAGAGTTTTCCAATCTACAGATTTTTTTTCAATTTTGATATTCTATTTGTTTTAAAAGAAGTTAGGGACCGGTCATTATTTATGGCAGGGGTGGGGGCCGAAGAGAAAGTATAATGAAGCCGGAAAAAATCATTACCCCACCTTTTTCGAAACAAAATTTCTAGCTACCCCACTGGTGGAATGCCAGAAAATTTTTTACCCCACCCAAACCTATTTTGTTGCAATGTCAAAGGTTCAGACATAAAATATGTAATGAAACAGTTTAGTATTTTGTATGCATGCGTATTACTCATCAAGGTACAAAATTTCCCTTGGTGAGTAAGATCATCTGCTGTTAGAGAGTAAATAATAATTATTATAGGGTGCTTTGACCACAGTGGACATTATAATTAAAAGGGAATAGGATTGATTGGTAATACTTGTTTACCAATATCCCTTGCCCCTTATTTCTTGTGGATTAATTAAAGCACACTAACAGTCATGCCTTTATATTATGGGTTACCCCTACAATAGCAAGGTACTATATAAAGAATTATAGTTATCTGAAGGCTTAAAATTTGTCTACTTGTAAAATTGCAATATGAATGGGTTTTTATAGTTTGTATTCAACGCTATATTCCCTTTTCACGAGATAGCGCAATGCTAGTCCCATAAACATATATTTATAACCATATGCTTCAATATTTTAGAAAACTAACCGTATTTCACCACCCTATCTCTTTCCCATTTTAAAGTTTCACTGTATATAATTTGGTTTCTTTCACATTCTTGCATTTCTTTATTAATTAAAATGCAATTTTATTTTGAAACAGTTTCACAAAATATGTGCTCACCCATGATTGCAACTATCTAAATTCTAAAATGTCCTCTGAAATTCCTTTAATATTTCCTTACTATAGACAATCACATGTATTATCACGGAATTTTAAAGGAATTCCTTAAGAATTCCCAAGGAATTCTTGAAGTTTTTGAAATCAATTTAATATTTTAATTCATAAACAATACAACGATACTAATTAAAAGTATTTGTCCCATTTGAGAATATCTGAATTTAGAAAGTGACTGTAAATTAATGTGAAAAAGTTGCTGTTATACAGTGTGAAGATAAAGATATTCATCCGAATTCCAAGTATGACTATATAAACAATTAAATTAATCTGTAAAACGGGTAAATAGATTTCTCTTATTTTATCCATGTATACATGATCTCTAGTAAAGAAAAACAGCTAGTTGCCAAAGACTAGAGTTGAACATATTGTGAACTAGCCATTGGAATGATTCTCCAGATTCACAAGGGGCATATGGGGCATATTTCATGATTTGCTACCTGAATTGTCCACATGATTTACAAGCACATACTGGATATAAATATTACTTATGCAGTATCAAGTGTAGATGCCCAAAAATTAAATCCTGAAAAGTTAATATACTGTACATATACATTTTGAGATATGTAATAAGAGGATGTTTATATGGGGGCGAGGCTGGATTCCCGGGGTTAGGGGCTACAGACTTAAGGTCACTTTTCCTGAAGCAAGATCTCGGGCTAAAGGGGCGGGATCTCGCTTAGCTATAGCTGGGCCCGCTCTTTACCCATATATACACAAAGTGAACTTTAGTAAGAAATAACAACAAAGGCAGGATCTCACCAAAACTGAGCCACCTTGGGTACCCTGGGGTTGGCTTGCAGTTGCACGATATAAACAGCCCCTATATATCGGCTGTATATATTTTGTCTGGTAATTGGAGTCATTTGGAGATTTTGTGTGTAAATGAATATAAAAATGACCCTTTACGGGTGGGTTGAGGGGGGTGTTTCTGTCAACGTTTTGGAAAGCAATAATATTTTATTAAAAAATTAGAATAATCACATATTAAACTCTGATTGTAGTATATATTGTACTGTGTGTGATTAAAGTAAGGCAATTTTTTTTACCCCACCTCTGCATGCAAGGATTTTTTGGCCACCCCACCTAAAGCAACTATTATTTTTCAGTTACCCCACCATTTTCTCTTCGGCCCCCACCCCTGCCATATATAATGACCGGTCTTTTATCGTTGTGCAAAATTTCATGACATGTCACCGTGCAAAATTTTGAATTACGCTGTTTTATTGTGGTATCTCACTCGCTCGGCCGAAAGTTTTTCGAGCTCTGCAAGATCAATGAATTGACATGCGCGTACATGTTTTCGCAGGCGCATCTCCAGAAAAACACGCACAAAAAAGTTTTTAGTCTCGTCGAAAAATCAAATATATGTTGTGTTTTTTTTTTGCTTAGAAATGCAAATATATCAGTTTAGTTTTGCATGCTAACTCTGGATAACACCAAGACAACAGGTGATGTCGGTCGTTTGGTATAAGATATGTGTGACATGTATGAACTTTTTGACTTTTCTACATAGTTTTATATTCGTTTTCAGTCGTAACTTGTGTGTTTTCATGTTGTTGTTGACAATTTAAAACAGTTTGAGCCGGCGCATGATGCTGTTTCACTGAATTTCTTTGGAGTTAGTAACACTTTGAATACATTTACCAGTTGTAAGTACAAAAAACTCTGGATATGAACTTGTAAATCGCCAAATATTGGAGTAAAAAACTTTTCGCCGGTCGGGCCGATCGGCGGTTTTCACGAGAGTTTGAACGTTGAACTTTGCATTTTGTACCCTAAAATGTCTTCTGAAAAGACTAGTTATTCAATGTTCAGGGCTAAATCAGGACGAAGTTTGTTTTTTTGAGAACAAGGAAGACTCAAAACATCAAAATAAACATGGCTTGTGGTTCGGATTTTCGACTGAAAAAGTTGTATTTATTTTTGCATATATTTTTAACATTTTCGCGCGAAAACACAAGATTAGGTACCAGTCTCACAATGATGAAAAGTGTACGGAGCCACCTTAATAGGCACCAATTTTGCAAATTAACATTTGTTTCATGTTCTTTTAGGACTTGGAAGAATTCTGTTTCAAGTTTTGTGTCAATCACATGACTGCAGTAACACAGACAGATGCATTTCAAAACCTTGACGAGAATACACTCAAAGATTTCATACTTAAAGCTTCGCAATGGGGAGCTTTTAAATACTGAATAAGTTTATTGTTAGCAATGCATATTCGTTGAATTTCTAATATTTTAGAAAATATGCAAATTATATTCATCCGGATATCCAAATGCGAATATTCACATGCAAATTATATTCAATCGTATGCAAATGACATTCATCCGGTGTTTAAAATCTGGTTTATGCAATGAAAGTTTTGGTGATTCTCCTGCAAAAAATGTTGACTCAAAAACTTGTTCACAGTGACTCAAATTTATGAGCAAAATGACATTTTTTTATTAAATTTGCATGAGTGCATTATTTTAAGCACATTTTTGAGTCAAAATACTCAGGGATTGTTTGTAGTATAAACATTTAAAAACATGCGTACACTTTGCTCAAAGCACACTTCAATAATTGATAGACACGACATTTACAGTGTAAACCTGCAGCCTTAAGATTTCATCAAATAACTATAATAATTATTAATAAATTGTTTTCCGCAAGCGATGTTTGCAAAATTAGTTAGTAATTTAAGCCGCGCGTACTGTATATAGACCAACAATTTCCCTTGACATGTATACAGGTTCTATTTCCTCTCCTGTTTATTTTTGAAAACCAGAAATTGAAATGTTTTTCGTGAAATTTATGTCCTCTTTTGTAAAATCAATAATCGGCGCGCACATGCATGATGGTTCATGGCTGTATATGAGTGGTCATCTCACTGATCTCAAAAATATGGCTGTTTCGCAGGAGTGAAGGCGACAAAAATTTTAAAAAATTGTAAAAGAAGCTTGGGAAATCGTTTCACACAATAAATTGTAAAACTTTTTTCCAGTTTTTAAAGAAACAATTGATAAGAATTTATTGAATATGGGAAATCCTGAAGTATAGAAGTACAGGATTAATTATCACTCATTTACTGAGACCGAGGGAAACAGTGTGTTTTGTGGATCAGACGCTGTTCTTCGAAAATACCGAGATGCTTCGGCGAGATGTATACGTTTTGGACCATTTTTTTGACAATGGAAGTCAAAATCCAATTTATATTGAACTTACAAAGACCGAAGATTCAGTTACCGCGAATGCATGGGCAACCAGGCCTCCTTTATCGTTGTGATTTTTTTTTTGGGTGAGGACGCCGCCAGCGCACAGCATGCAAATATCATTAAGCGAGAAGTACAATGGACAACAACAATTTTTTTGGAGAATAAAGCGATTTGAGGGGGAGAATTTGTTTGGAGTTGTTTCCTTTATCATGTATTATGTATACTATACTAGCGGCCGCAAGCATCAATAATAATAATAATAATAATAAACATTTATATAGCGCACAAACCAAGACTGTTCTAGGCGCTTTACAGTAATACAAAATCCAATCTTAAAACTAGTGTTAAGAATGTTAAAACTATAGAATACATCATACACTATTTAAAAACAAGTTAAAAAGATATGTTTTAAGAAACTTCTTAAAAATGGTTAATGATTCACACATCCGAAGATGAACAGGTAAATCATTCCACAATCTTGGTCCAGCAACACAGAACGATCTGTCTCCGTATGTCTTTAGTCTAGAATAAGGAATCTGGAGCAATTCATTTCCATTTGATCGAAGAGTACGCTGCGAAGTACGACACAGCATAAGTTCCTTCAGATACGATGGAGCAAGATCATTAACAGCTTTGTAGACAAGAAGTATAATCTTGAATTGAATACGGTATTGGACAGGTAACCAATGCAATTCGATAAGAACTGGGTGATATGCGCCGATTTCTTAGTATCAGTTAGTAAACGAGCTGCAGTATTTTGGACTCTCTGAAGCTTCTGAAGCAAATATTTGGGTACACCATACAACAGGGAGTTACAATAATCCAGTCTTGAAGTTATAAATGCATGAATAATTATTTCTAAGCAATTTCGAGGTAGATACTTCTTAATTCTTGAAATATTCCTAATATGGTAGTAAGCTGACTTGCAGATACCATTAATATGTTCGCCCAATCTGATCCACTCATCAAAAATCACCCCCAGATTTCTTGCTGAAACAGTTGGCACAATTTTTTCCTTTCCCACCATGATATAATTTAGGGGAGGCATCAGATGATAGCGTGAATGGACTAATATAAGCTCCGTTTTGCCACTATTTAGTTTCAATTTATTCAACATCGACCAGTTTCCCAATTCAAGTATACATTTCTCCATACGGATCTTAGATGATATTAAATCATCACGATCATTCGTTTTGAATGCAATGTAAAGTTGCCCATCATCAGAAAAAAAGTGAAAGCGCAGATTGTGGCGCCTAGCCACATCCGCGAGAGGGGCAGTATAGAGTGAATACAACAGAGGACCCAACACAGATCCCTGAGGTACACCACAATCAAGATCACTCAATAACGAATCAGTTCCCTCAACACGAATGAACAGTTTCCTGGATGTAAGGTATGAGGTAAGCCAATCCAACACACGACCCCTTATGCCAAAGCGTTTCGATAGTCTTGTTAATAACATTAAATGATCCACGGTGTCAAAAGCCGCCGACAGATCCAGTAAGACAAGAATAACAGAATCACCGTTATCTAGAGCTTGAAGGATATCATTTTGAACCCTCAATAGCGCTGTTTCAGTACTATGACAAGGTTTATAAGCAGACTGGAATTTCTCATGTAGATGATTTTCAGTAAGATAATCAGTTAATTGTACAGCAACTGCTTTCCCAATAGATTTCGAGACAAATTTCAGATTTGATATTGGACGAAAACTGCAGAATTCTTCATAGGAAAGATTGTACTTTTTTAATAACGGTTGAACAACAGCAATCTTCAAAGAGTCAGGCATTGTACCACTTTCCAAGGAGAGGTTGATTATTCTAGCTACAACGGGTAAGATGTCTTTAAAACAGTGATTTAGCATGACCACCGGGAGTGGATCCAGAGAACAGGATTTAGTTGCGATACGTTGGATTAAATGGAGCACTTCGTCTTTTCCAACCTCCCTGAAGGTGTGAAATTCATAAGGACATGAATCAACATCAGGTATAGGATTTTCTATGTTTTTACTCAAGAGTTCATCTTCGATATCACCTCGTATTTTAACAATTTTCTGAGTGAAGAAATCACTAAATGAGTTGGCAAGTGACATTGGGTCAGGAGAAGATGGATAGCGAATAATCGTATTTGTATGCAGCAAATTGCTTACAGTCTTGAAAAGGGTTTTTTGATCAGATGATCCATTATTAATTAAGTCGGTATAGTAAGCCGATTTTGAGTAGTCGATAAGTTTATTTACAGCATAATATTGTTGTTTATAGCGATTCCAATCAGCATTCGTCCTTGTTTTATGCCATTTTCTCTCAAGTTGTCTCCGAATTCGTTTCTTATCATTGATTTCGTTAGTATACCAGGGTGCCTTAGGGCGCAATGTAATTTCCCGGGATTTAATCGGTGCATGGTTATCTAAGATAGTATGAAGACAATCATACTCATTCACCAATGATACCAAATCCATAGTCGTAAAATTCTTAAGAAGAAAAGAATTTAGTACATCCGTTTTGAATTTATGAATATTAACCGCCCGCAAATTACGAAGAAGCAAGTGTTTCTTCACGAACTTCGGTTTCCTAATCAATAGTTGTAAATGCACAACTGAATGATCAGAAATCAGAGGATCGAAGATATTGTAATGGTTAACAATGTTTTCTTCAGATCGCGTTATAATTAAATCCAGTGTGTGACCACTTGCATGTGTTGATCCAGAAATGTACTGCTTCAAATCAAAGGAAGCGAGAAGATCCACGAACCGTTTGGTAAGAGGGTCATTAGGATTGTCCAGATGAAAATTGAAATCTCCAGCTATCAAGAGTTGCCCGGGTGATACAATAATTCCTTCCAAAAAGGATGAGAACTCTTCAAAGAATAGAGTAGATGTCAATGAGTTAGCCGATGAAGGAGGCGGCCGATATACAACAATAATTCTAATATGTAGAAAGTTCAAA
Organism: Paramuricea clavata; assembly: GCA_902702795.2. Classification (NCBI taxonomy): domain Eukaryota; kingdom Metazoa; phylum Cnidaria; class Anthozoa; order Malacalcyonacea; family Plexauridae; genus Paramuricea; species Paramuricea clavata. The sequence goes on from CACRXK020000274.1 coordinate 50,856, forward strand.
AAAGAACTGTCAAGGTATTCAAATGACCTAAATACCTCCTGTACATTACGCTTAATATTAAGACTTTCCTTGAATAAGAGACCAACGCCCCCACCGATTGATCCATGTCTCGGTGTATGCGGAAAACTATAACCTGTTGGGCATAGATCCCCAATAATCAAATCGTTCCCACTTGGAGGGAGCCAAGTTTCCGTCAAAGCAAGAATATCAGTATCTTTATCCACAACAAAATCTTTAATAATCATAGTCTTGTTTCTAACCGATCTGGCATTAAGAAGGGGAAAATCAAATAAGTTTGTAAGTTCACATTTAGAAGTAGAAGGGACCGTAGGCACAACAATTAGTTAGAATAGAAACAGTTTATGACCGAATTACTTTGCGGACCAGCTCCAGATGCCTGAGCCAGTCCGTCTGATGTCGATGTCGAAAAACCTGACTTCGGTACGCACGTCTATGTTTATTTACTTTCTCTGGGTTTACTGGCAGTGGACGGTGAGTGATACGTACTGGAATGCTTCGAAATTGTTGACCACGATCATGTAAATAACTAGAGCAAGATTGCCTACCAGGAACATTATAATGACAGCTTTGTTCTTTTTGAATAGGATTTGTACGGCTTCCCGTATGGGAAAGCTCGCCTATTTTCGACTGTTCACTATTGTTCCTAACAGGGAAAACTACCTTTGTCAGGGTTAATTCCTCTTGTGAGTGATTGATGGATTTTGGCAATGGCACCAAATCATGGTGTGACGTTTTCTCGCATGACTGATCTATGGCCATAAAAGTTTCTGTGTTATCCGGTACTTTTATTGGTGTGAAGCATGCATCGTTAGCGGTCCGAACAACAACGGGATTAATGTGAGGATTTGAATTACTAACCTCTTTTGTTTTGTTCGTGCCGCCGCTGCTAATGGGTGTAGAGGTTGTCAACATATTTTCGAGATTTGCATGATTTTTCGGCTCTTTTGGTCGGCAATCGTTCATGCGTAATATTTGGTTTTCCACGGCTTGGATTTTATGGTTGAGTTTCGATTCCAAAACAACCAAGTCTAATTTCAAACCCTCCAAGTCTGGTGATAGCTTCGAACATTCACAACCCGTACACTGGTGTTTTGTTGGTTGGTTTTTGTTTAAGGAGTTCTCGGTGTTAGTAGCCATGTCCACATCAGACTTGATACTATCGAGGTTTAAACTCGTAAACATAGCGTTGATCATACAACGTTTGATTCGATTTGCATCCTCTCCATTGATCTTTAGGAACTTTTTGTTTTTCCACCAAAGCAACTCAACGTTGTCTGACACGAAAAGTTTTTTCTCGTTCGCCGGGGATGACCAGCTTCCCTGCAACTCTAGGTCACTCTTTACAAACTCCTTCAAACGATCAAAGTCGGCCAGCCCAGGATAGTCTTAAATTCGCTGACATATCGAGTCGAGACTATTCGCAATCTGAAATAACTACAATATCATAAATACTCACATACAGTTCTGCTGTTCTGTTCTCCAGCAATTTAAGGCTCCAACCCGCCGGAACACAACTCACAAGCATCGAGCATAAAGTCTCGAAAAATATTAGTCCAACAAAAAGGGAATAAAAGGAGAACACACACACTGTCAAATAGGCAAGTAGATTTCATTTTAAAATATTTATTTAATAACATATTTTTACTATGATATCTACATTACTATACTGACCCTTGCAAGATTAGGCCGCCTGTGATCCGATTCGTCGAAAAAGTAAACACTATATGCGCATGCTTTCAATAATCTGGGGGGGGGAGCAGTTTAAAATGAAACTTTAACAGTGAACATTTAAAATCGTTGATTTTATGCAGCGTTTTGTGTTGAATTTTGCATTAAAATTAAAAACCGTAGAATGCAAAATAACATATGATTACTTGCTTAATATTTTTAGATATCGATAGTTCTTTAGCTAAAAGTGTGAAAAAAGTGTTAAACTTTTATTTATTTTTTCAATTGCTTTTTTGTACAAAAAAATTTAAAAATACAATGCTCATGGCTAACATGACGTGAGCAACGCAAGCCTGCAGGCGTACTTCATGTTGAAAGAATGTTTAGAAAATATAGGCCAGGGTTGCATGCATGTATTTCTATACATATACTATTAATATGCTATGTTTCTTTCACTAATTGCTAGTACTGTGTCTGTAATTACCATTTTAAAAAATTGCAACTGCTTAGGGCAAAGGCATAATGAGTCGAATATCTTCAGATCTACCTGATAATCTAACCTTTTCTGGTGAGAGTGGAAAATGACAAAATTAGATTTTGTAACGTTAAGAGATAATTTGTTTGCAGTTAACCAATTATATAATTTGATTAGTTCGTGATTAACAGTAGTTTCCAAGGACCTTATAGATCATTGTCAGCATATAATAGATTGGTATCATCGGCAAACAAAGAGAATTTTAATTTATCAGAAGAGTTATATATAATATATCATTAATATAAATAAGAAATAACAGTGGTCCTAAAACCGATCCTTGAGGTACGCCAGATAGCACCGTCTATCTGATACTACAGTACCAACTGCGTTGTTTGAAGCGTTAATAAATATGACAAGAACCAATCATTAATAATTCCACGTATTCCATAATGCTGTAATTTTTGTAATAATATATATGGAATGATTTACTGTATCAAATCCTTTCTGTAAATCAATGAAAATACCACTCGTATACATGTTTTTATCCATATTTGTTTGAATTTGATTTACAATGTCAATTATGGCATGTTGAGTTGAGCGTTTTTCGCGAAAACCATATTGATTTTCATATAAAATATTGTGTTTCTCAAAAAAAGGGATGTCAAGAATGTGAGAAAATATAAGAAAGCAGGAAAATAAAGCTTTCTCAAGAGGATGAGTCTTTTAATTCTAAAATGATAAAAAGGGTCCAGCTTATATGACAATCTTCCTTTTACTCCTGCATGTGGCAATTAAGTAACTTCGTTACATATACAAGTAGTAATCGTTACTTTTTTAAGTAACTGTAACGGTAACTAGTTGTGTTTTGCAAAGAGGTAATTACTGTAACTAGTTGCATTTTGGCTTAAAATGGAACGATAACGCGTCACTTTTCTGACCAGCATTCATGCACCTTTATTACTTTTTCCCTTACATTTTCACGTTAAATATAGTACTTCCTATTGTTTATTCTATCAACTTTTATATTTTAGTGTGGTTGATAAACTGATCCACTGTATAATATATAACTCCCCGCCCAGTCTATTTGCCGGCTTGCAGTTGGGTTATCCTATTCTTTATGCACAGTTTAATAAACGAGCGTGTATAGCGCGAGTGGTTTCAGACCTAATAAAACGGGTACTGTGAGTTTATTAAACGGTTTCAAACGCGACTTCATTAGTATTCTTTATATAAAGAATACTAAGTAGGAGTGTTTTTCGCAAACTTTACCTATACAGTCCACACCGTCAAGGAAGTTTGCACACGCTGGTTCGCAATTCCTTCGATCAAGGGACTGTATATCTATCGGTTATATATTTTCTTTATTATAATTGCGTTACAACAATTGAACAATTCTCTAAAATACATCAATTCAATTCCAGTTCAATCTGCGTTAGCTTCTTACGATAACCTAACTTCGTCCATCCGTTCATTATACGTTTTGGCAAAAACAACTACATATTTTGCCCGCAAACATTTAATTTACAGTCTAAATTATATATATTTCCTACATACAATTAACGCAACTTTTACGACAGTGTTTTATGAGGTATATAAAGTCACTGCACGTGACGCATTACGAGTGATTTAATTAACAGGTAAAAAGCTTATGAATTATTGAGTGTTTGAAAGTAATTTAATTGAATTCACTGTTAATGTAATTATTAAAACCTGCAGATGTAACTTTAAAGGTAACTTTGTAACACTATAAGTTACATTGTTTATCCAACTTCTTCGTATAATGATTCTGCTTCAGGATCATTCGGCATAATTGCATAATCTGCGTCGCATTTTAACAATTTCTCGTAGGCATCATCTGTTGTTTCGTCTTGTTGGTTTCTGTCAAGTTTTGTGTAAACTTCTGGTGGCGAGATTCGGACATCGTCGTATGATTCTTTTCCACCATCAGCTGCCCTTTTATCGTCCCAGCGTCCCTGCATACGTGACAAGAAGCAAAAAGTTCTCATTTTATATATGGACATAAAAACTCAACAATTAGATTATATCAAATTTACTCAAGATATACATTTCTCTGACTACTTTAGCGTGTTTTTCTCAGATATATTTTTTTATCATATTAGTAACTAACATAATCTAATTCCTGTGCTAAAAGTTGTAATTAAAAACACACAAATGTTTTCTCCGCGAGTACTCCGGTTTCCTTCTTTAATTAGTAACACTGACTCGTTTCTTTCGTTCTATTCAATGTTATACGTCACGAAATACATACCTGATCATTTTGCGATGGTTTTGCTAGTGATTGGTTTTGCATTTCAACCGTGTCTACTGTAGTCGATAACTTCGCCTGGGCCTGGCGTCGTCTTTTGTATATTGTGAGAATTACAACTAAGACAATAAGCACGATGCCAAGAGTTATGCCAATACCCACGAACATTGCAGTTGAATTCGTTGATTCGTCTAGTAAAATTTATGGAAAAATAAGAGCCCGTTTCAGATTATGACATATTCTAGCTCCTCTAATTAGGTTTCATTTTATGTAATAAAACCTTCCTTTTAAGGCAGCTCTGATAGCCCTGTCTTTCTTTTCCTACTCTAATTCCTGCCTTCCTACTCTGATTCTCGCCCCCACTCTCATTTCCTAATTGTTGTCTGTGTCTGTAATTTTAATAGTTTGTAATATAGTAGCTTAATTTATTCCTAATCCTTGTCATTGTAATTTTACTGTTAGTTTGAAGATGTCTTGAGTTGAGACGAAACGTCACTTTTATTAAAAATTTATATGATTTGTGTGTATGGATATATTTAAAGCATTATGCTGGGCTTTTATTTCCATCATATAATTCAGCACAAGCCTAGATTTGGCGTTATTGTTCTTGACATGACTAGAACGAAATTCGAAAAGGGCTTCGTTCTTTTTAAAACTTTCGTCCAGTTGGAGGAGATCTTTGAACGACTGCGTATACTGACTCCATACTTCGGGGGACTTTCCATATTACTATCCTGAATTGACGACACAAGATTTGGGGTTAGGATTAAGATTAGAGACAGAGATGGAAAATTCTTTTTCTTTCAAAATTTTCAGCAATACACTACAATACATAGGGGTTCGCAGGTTCCGATACTTTTTCTACCTCTGATTATATGTATAAATGGAAGTGAATGGAAATATATGAAAGGAGGGTGTCCCCAGGGGACATTTTGAAGTAATAAGAAAAGTCAATGGAAATATATGAAAAGAGGGTGTTCCCAGGGGTCTTCTTTTGGGCCGCTGATTTGGAACCTTTTTCAAAATGATATGGCTCAACAAGTAACCAATTCAAACTTGGCCATGTACGCGGATGACCATCAAATGTACAAAACAGGCTCAAACCTGGTCATGGTGAAAGACAGTCTAGAGGAACAAGGGAAACAAGCAATGTCATGGTATGAAGAAAATTATCTGCAAGCAAATCCAGACAAATTCCAGGTGCTCACCATAAACCCAAGAAACGTGGACACTAGTCAACAGAATAAAGACATATTCTTGAATGGAAAAGTTGTCAAGAATAATGATCAAATAGAACTGCTTGGGGCAAAAGTTGACGACAATTTAAATTTCAGTAACCACATCAGCGAGTTGTGTAAAAAGGCGAGCAGAAAAGTTGGAGTACTAACTCGATTACGCAATTTAATACCGTGTTCAGCTAAACTGATAATCTATAAAACATCTATCCTTCTTTACCTTACATATTGTCACACAGTTTGGCATTTCTGCAAAGGGTCGGATAGATGAAAAGTTGAACGTGTCCAGGAGCGTGCATTGCGAGCAGTTTATAGAACAAAAACATACTCTTATGAAACACTTCTGGAGATGGCAGAGCTCCCTTCATTATACAACAGATTGATGAACAGAAGGCTACAGGACATTGCCATTTACATGTACAAAGTTAAAAACGGACTTGCGCCGAATAGTTTTAATGAAATTTTTAGTCTAAAACAGTCAACATATGCCCTACGTAATAGTGACTTTATCTTCCCCAAAAAATGCCGTTTCCGTAAAGAAGACTGGAGACGACTCGACATTTTGAAATAATTTAAAATAAATAAATAAAGTGATCCCATGCATCCAAAAATATCTGGATTTGATCAATATTTGTATGAAAAAAACTTAATCTGTTTATTCTGGCACAACTATTTCGCTGCTAAAATGCCTTTTTTCATTATATCTTTTACTAGAAAAATCCCAAGAAAAATTCCAAGTTGGATGTTGTTAAAAACCTACATATTTCAACTTTCAAGTGAAAAAAAAATCTAAAAGCCAAGTTTGAGACAGATACGGCGGTTTTCTTACTTAGCCGTATATAGGCCTAGTACAAGGAGGGATAGCCCTCCCTGTTGCACTTATATGGGAAATTTCCAGCCTTACTAAACAAATCTACACTAAGACACAAAGTATACATTTTCAATTGCCGCAGACACCATGCACAGTGCCACCAAGTAATGAGAAACCTTGCGTGTTTATTGATTGATTGATTGATTGACTGATTGTTTGATTGATTGATTGATTGATTGATTGATTAATTGATTGATTGATTGATTGATTGATTGATTGATTGATTGATTGATTGATTGAATGAATGAATGAATGAATGAATGAATGGGGGTATAAATTGCACAGTATAGTACAATGACACTAATCTACTTGTGGCCATTAGAAAGTATATAACCAATGCAGATAATACTAATAAAAAGAAGAAAATTACAAGCGTGTTGCCAAACGAAAGCAAGAAATAACATCGATGGGACGGACTGGATGCCTTTTTTGCGGAAGTCATGCACTTCAATTGCTAGCTTCAAGTCATTTTTCGTGTGCCAAACTTAATGAAAATGAGTTCAAACAACGCGTTTAGGTTACAAGATATGGTCTAGTTCAAAGGTCGCGTTTGTCATGTGTACAACCTAATAGATATTAATTTCGCCAAAGTTCAGCATAATTCGAAGGTTGATTCAAAGGATGAATTTCGTTGGTGTCCGTAGGGATGCAACTTCCTGAAAAATATAAGGAGAATTTCGACGTTTCGACCCTTCGTCTGCAGTTGCTAGCGGGGGTCGGAAAAATTACAAGCTTTTCATAAACAGTTACATGGTCAGTTTTTTAGTTGTGAACATAAATATTCCACGTTATATTAATTAAATTAAGTGTTTTATACAAATTCTCTTCAAGGATTTCACGTGTTTGATTTCACATATTGAATTTTCACATGTGAAATATGGATTTCATAGTTGTTTCATTTCACATAAAAATTTTACATGTGAAATGCCGATTAGTCACATGAATACCTGTGTGCCAGGATTTCAAGCCATGCAAGTCACGTATTGTATGTGCCAGGCATGCGAGCTATGAAAGAATGCCATGGGAGCAATTAAAAAATCAGAATATTTACTTATTTTGCCAGACAGTGACACCCCATATAAGTCTTGGAAAATCAACCAAAATTTTATTTTATCTGAACTCTCCTTAGGAGCCGATGAAATTTTAGTATGATTAGCTATAACGGCTTTTGCTACGCAAAACAACCTGTCACATAAAATTGCTTTTGGGCCCCTATATTCAGTTATGATCCTTGGATGTTTTTCTTCTGTTCCCTTGTTCTTCACAAATTTTCACCATTCATGAGTGGCGTAGACAAGTAAGGGGGGGGGGGGCAGAAGAGGGATCCGCCTCCCAATGGGCAAAAGGTCTAACCTTGTGAAAAGCTAAAATTATCCGGGCAGAAATTGGGAGGGGGGGGGGGTACGATGCGTGAACAAGGATTCCCATCTCTTCTGTTTACCAATAAAAGTTGTAGTCTTCCCTATCTTAAATCCTAACTCCAGTAAAAAAATGCCTATGGTAGCCTGCGAACAGGCCCTGGGTTGCGGGCGGCGCGAAGAATAGAGGGCCTGCACGGATGATAGGTTTTCTTGGTAGTGGCGTTCGTATAGAAACGCAGGCTTCTGATTGGCTTACACTCGTTGACAAAATTACTAAAAATAGCAAATGTCAACAACAGCATTTTGAAGAATTTGAAGTTTATTCATTTTAATATTATATATTATAGGACTATCGAACAAATAAAACTAGAAATGGAAACCAAAAGCAATAGCAAAGCATCACAGCAAAAAAGTCTATCATAAATGACTTGAATCTATCGCTTAAATCCAATATACGAAACTATAACAGTATTCTGAACTTCGTCTTCGGATTGACATCAGACCATAGTATAGTACATTTTGAGGTCGTCGTGGCTTCACGGATTATTATCATTAGTGAGCAAGTCAGCAAGCGAAGGCATACAAAAGATATCCAAATATGTACGAATAATTATATTGTCGATCCTCGCTGGCATGTCATTTAGATAAATATATACCGTACATTAAACGTTGTACTGTTTACTGTATATTAACTGCTGACAATTTCGTCGTCGATACGGCTTCCACTATTGGCACACTCGTGATTTCGAAGAAATTAATAAATACATGCTCATTTATCATTTATTTAGACCACAGTTAGTAAAATTTTAAACGTATTCGGTATTCCAAATCCCAATCTATCTGACCGTATTTTAGTAATAGCTTCAAAATATTCAGAACATTGTTCTTTCAGTCGCACATAGTACAAGTATTACTGTATATTCAAAGCCAATGGTAGTTTATTCGGCTTTATATTTGTATGTGTATTGATATCTATTTAATATTTGAAGAATTCTATATTTTTCCGAGTAATATATTGTGCGGCCCGCTAATGCTTTGTATTATTATTGTTTATGTTGCACAATGTACACGCCTTGCGTCAATTTGACAGTTGACAGTTTATTTATCGCAGTCGACGCTGATTGGTTAGCGTTTAGCAGATGCGAAAAGGGGATGAATGAATAAAACGCATGGTTCCGTGCAGGCTCACCTTTCTCCCAGTGAGCCTGTTCGCAGGCTATGCCTATGGTGGTTGAAAGCACATTTGAACTAGAATTTACGCGCATAGCAGCAGTCAAAGTCCAAAGTTCATTCTTTTTATTACAATATAATTTCCACTTCAAAAAGGAAGACATCGTGCAATTTGCTGTTGAATTTATGTGTACAGTACAGCTTTACAAAAATATTTTTCGATCTAACAACTTTAGGCGACTTAAAAATGGCTTTTCGTTGTGGTAACAAACCTCGTCCTAAAATACGGTTTAATGAATCTAAAAATTCAAAATTTTCCGGACCCACCTAGATCCACTGCAGGGTTCGTAGCGGTCTTTGAAATCCTTGAATGTCTTTAAATTTGAATTCAAGTCTTTCAGGTCTTTGAAAAGTTTTTGAATTGTGTGAAAAAGCGAAGAAAGTGTTTAATTAAAAGTCTTTGAATTCTTTATTGAGTATTTCCTTATACGATTTCCTAGCTGATAAAATAGATTGATTGAAGCAAGATTTTCGCAAATATCGACGAAAAGGTGCATTTTAGCATGTGATTTGACGGGACTAATTACTGGGTAAAAATGTTGCTTACATTCGTAATTTTTCGACAGCTGATTGCTCTCAAAGATCTTTGAAAAGTCTTTGAAAATAGGCAGCACAAACCTTTGAAAGTCTTTGAATTTTTTGGTCTTGGAGACTACGAACCCTGCACTGGTTCCACCAAGATTCCTCGCGCCTTTGGCGCTCGCATTCCAAATGCCGCATAACAATTTTTGCCCCCCTCCAAAGTTTGCACCATGTAAGGTGAATTACATTATATATTACACGATATAAATAATATATTACATTCAATAGTATATAGTAAAAAATTTAAAAGATCTTAGTTATTGCTGATTATAAGCCTCCATCATAGTCGGAAAAAAGCTGTTTCTGAATCTATCTATTCTACCCATGCAGGGCCGTAGGAAGCTTAGAAAAGTTGGGGTGAGGGCAGGCTTTGAGGGGCACTTTCAAAAAGGGCACTTTGCTGCTGGAAAAAGGGCACTTGCCAAAACTTGGGGGGGGGGGCATGGCCCCCCTGCCCCTCCCGGTTCCTACGCCCCTGATTCTACCTTTATATAAAGACATATTATTTCCACTACCCACCGATCGTCCGTTTGATTCATATACTTCGTACGAGGTATTACTTTGGAAAGTTTCGAACTTGGCTGGGTTTTAAGTTTATTAAAAGTTTTAAACACAAGCGTTGACGGTTGTCTTCAAGTCTTGGGCATCCAGTAAGAGCTAAAGCTTCGCGGTAAGATAGATGTGGGAATATAATGCGGAAAAATCTCTTCTGTATGCGTTCAATCGTCTCAACAAGGAAAGAAGGGAGGCGTGTATGCCACACAGTGCAGCCGCGCGATCCAAAATGGAGCGGATAAGAGATGTAAAAATACTTATTAGGTCATCCTCAGGTCTTCATTACGCTTCAGAGTACGAATATATACAAACGTCTTGCGGCTTTCTTATAGTAATAATATATGAACGTGTTCATTCCAGTTAAGTCGTCTTGGATTTGTCAATGATGAGCTGTGATAAATCAGGCGAATCACGTTGGCGATTCACTCTCAATTCTTTACACTTTTTGGATTAAGCATTAAGTTTCATATAATTGTGGTCGGACCAGTTTGAAATATGCATGGTCTCGTTCGTATTGCATGTTAGATTGGCTATGTTTTGGAATGACTTCGGACATGGTAAGACAGTCTACATACTGCCAATGGCCTTCTGACTCTAATGTTTTTAGGTCGTTGACCATTACCAAAAACAAGATGGGACCTAATTTTGTTCCCTGGGGGACACCGACATTTACTTGTGCCCAGTCGGAGATTGATTCCCCAAGTTTGACTCTCTCAAATTCCTCTAGGACTTTTGATATACACGATGTTAATGAAATTGGACGTACTAGATAATTTTTTTTCTTTGGGAAGTGTCACTTTTGGACACCTCCCAAAGGTTGCAAGCCATTTAATTTGTTCCCGTGTTCAAATCCCATTTCAAAACATGCCGCCTTGTCCCCATGCATGTACCCTGGAAACCGCTGGGAAATCCTCAGTATATCACTTATGATGCTGTAATTTTTCCCCACAATACTCCAATCAAGATTATTTTAGGCGGTGAAGTATAACTAGGGTGTCACATATATGGAAATTTACCGCGCTATAACTCAAGGACTGTTCCACGGACATTTTCAATGACGATTTGTAACACAACTCAAATTTTGATCCATTTAAATTTTGTTCCATTTAAAATCGTCTTTGAAAATTAACGTATAATATACACTCTAAGCTACAGTATATTTCCGGGCCCAAGTGCAAAATCTATACATGATCTGCAAGTTTGCTTCCAAATTCCTTGCCCTATATGCATGGTAGTGCATTAATATAGTTTAGTGGCGGCGGAACAGGGGGGAGGGGGGGCTAGGGGGGCTTTAGCCCCCCAGAAGTAAAAGTGAAGGGGCTTAGCCCCCTCCCCCCAAAAAATACATGAAGAATACCAGAATGCGAGACCATTTATACAAACTACGAAGTCGTCAAATTACTGCTCGCCGAAATGCAAGAGAAAATATCCTACTTTGTGATCAAGTGAATGTAAATTGATTTTTTTTCACCCTGAGTATAGACTGCGAGCGGTGCCTCCTTTCCGCGAGTTTAGATTTCCGAACATGCGAAAGAAAAGGAGGGACTGCAGACAACACATCAAGCAACGAAATACGCGTTGCCCACACAACGCAAAATTCCCATTGGTCGAAATCGATACGCCTGTCAATCAAATCTGATATGTAGTAATGGACCATTTGCATTATAAACTAAACTTTGATCTAGACAAAAATTTCATCACAGCTTAAAAGAGCATCACAAAATTAGTCTTATTCCAAAGTTTCGTTGTGAAATGTTGTAAAATGCGGATAATATAGCCAAGCGAAGTTTGCCGTTTTTCAGTCAAGACATTTTGTATTACGCACGGGAAATTGACAGCCCAATCGGGTGTTGGGGCATCAATTTCCCATTTGTAATGCAAAATGACTTGATATGACTAATTTTGTGATGCTCTTTCAAGCTGTGATGAAATTTTTGTCTAGATCAAAGTTTGGTCTATAATGCAAATGGTCCATTATGCTATAAATAATTTCCAGAGTGAATGTTGATTTTGTACAGGGTGTGTCAAAATAAAGGTAATCGAACTTCAGCGCGCTATTATATCTGCATTACTGCGTATGAACGAGATTTTTTCATCTTCGGAAAGATCAGGCTTTTAGCTGTCAGTGAATGATATGTTATTTATGCCAAATGGATAAAAAATAAGCAAGTACGAGTCCAATAAAAAATGCTAGTCAGAATCGCATATTTTCACCGTTGTATTCGGTACTTGATAAATTTTACTTCAGCAAACTATACGCACACACATATTCATAATTATTATTAAGTAGGAATAAATCTTATCTAAGCTACGACAAGTTCGTGTGATTAATTGCTTTTTCTTTTGTTATGCACTGCTTTATTAAATTAGGCACAGAAGTGAAAATATGCTATTCTGACTAATATTTTTTATCGGACTCGTACTTGCTTATTTTTTCTCCACTTGGCATGAAAACATGTCATTCAATTCAACACTAAATGTCTGATATTTCCGAATATGAAAAAAATTTGTTCATACGTCGAGTAATTCAGGTACAATAGCGCGCTGTAGTTCGATTATCTTTTTTTATACACCCTGTAAATAAACGGTTCCTATTGGAAAGATTTAATTGAATATAAGTAATGGTTATGCAAAGGCGGAGCCACTTTGACAAGAGCGAAAAGTGGGCGTATTTCGTGTTGTTGGCGGTCCCTCCTTTCTCCGAGGGATTTCTCGCGGTCTACCCTGAGTATATATCTTTGATTATACAGTAAATACTACAAAGTCAGAGTATTGGCCTTTATGGTTATTTAGGAAATGGGACAAATAAAAGTTAAGTGAAGAAGTTTCAGACTTTCCTAATGGGTGATTTGGTGAGTGCGAACTTCACAGGGCCTATACTTTGCTCATTTTACAACAAATCGCAACCAAGCTTTGCATTTTTACTCATTTTAAGATGCTTTTTCCAGCTATGGACGATTTCGAATAGAACATGGAATAAGAACTTCTTATGCAAGCATTGCATTTATCTTGTGTTTGTGCATGCTCTTTGTGTCAAAGCGAGAGTATGGAATATGGAATACAGTTGTATTTCTAGTTTGGTTAATATTTTTAAATCATTAAAATGCTTAATATTATGTTTTATGTCCAGTCAGACAAAATTTAACACTGCTTATATGCTGATTGCGCAGATCGTATTGTGATCTTTTCAAGCTTTTTGCGGCTTGTAATTGGTCGTTAATTTGCTTCGATTGCTCATTATTTAATTAATCATGAGTCATTGAGTCATGAGAACAAATTATCTATATGGCTATGCATAATTGCATATCCGTATTTTTGTAGATTTTGAACAATTTTTCAAAGGTAGGAGAAATCACTATACGCTATGCGGTTTGCGGTTTGTGTTTCCACATAGTCAAAATATACGGCAAACTTTTTAAAAATTTAGCCCCCCGAAAACAAAATATGTTCCGCCGCCCCTGATACAGTTTGAAGCATGTCTCTAATTATAATCTCAAGATAAGGGTTTTATTTTATGTTGTCAAAATTTGCGATTTTACGGGCGATTTTCTTCTGATGGATGTGAACGAGTGGAAGAATTATGAATATAATCGGAACATTCATACATTCATACTAATCTAGGCTACTCGTTCACAAGTCATGCATCACAAGACGAAAATCGCACCTATAGTCTTGCATCAAAAATTGCAAGTGTAAACAGGCCTTAAGAATAACATGAAGCACAAATTAAATTAACTAGCATAGTTAAGAAAAGATTTAGCCAAAAATTTACTTCAAACTTACCTGAATTTTAGTTTTCGCGTTTAAAACTTTTCTGCGAAACGTGGCTCGCCGAGTATATTCACTTTGTGTGACTCGCACGTTCTGGGTACATGCCTCGCATATAACTGGTATGTAAAACAAAGGCAGATTTCGTGCTCGACCAATCAGCGCATTTGTTTACAGTTTTCGCTCTCAGCTAATCATAATGCAGGAAACGAGAAATTTACACCAATTAAGGCGAGCTAGAAAATATTGCCGTTTTCTCCGGCTTCCGTGAGATTCAATTTTAACTTTTTAAATTTAAAATCAAAAGATTATGATGCAGCACATTAAAATCTAAAATTTTGCCGTGGGCATTTTTAAATTTCGACCTTGAACGGAAAATATCCGTGTTTGAAATTTTCCCTATGTCATGTATAGAAATTTGAGTAATCTAATTTGACTGCAATAAAACCAAAAATTGCTATATTTTCTCTGCTTTACGTTTTTGTTGGAAAACTCTTTTCCGCTCTTGTCGAGAATCATTTTGGTCAATGTATTATTTCATAACCTAGAAGATAACGCGTTTAGAGAGTCTGATTTTCTGCAAAATCGGTTGGACAATATTTTTGTATTGATTTCCCGTATGATCGCGAGCGTGCGACTACGGTATATTTTTTTAAATCAAGCGCTATATATAAACGCGTTACCGTCTAGATTTTGATATAAAACATTGACCAAAACAATTTGCAACAAGAGCGAAAAGAGTTTTCCAACAAAAACTTAAAAGCAGAGAAAATATAGCAATTTTTAGTTTTATTGCAGTCAAATTAGATTACTCAAATTTGTATACGCGACATAGGGAAAAATTTCAAACATGGATATTTTCAGTTCTAGGTCGAAATTTAAAAATGCCCGTGGCAAAGTTTTAGATTTTAATGTGCTGCATCATGATCTTTTGGTTTTAATTTTAAAAAGTTAAAAATGAATCTCACGGAAGCCCGAGAAGACGGCAATATTTTCTAGCTCGCCTTGGTCTAAATTTCTCGTTTCCTGCATTATGATTAGCTGAGAGCGAAAATGTAAACAAATGCGCTTATTGGTCGAGCACGAAATCTGCCCTTGTTGGTATATGTACTTTATGCAGACCCAAATATAGAACGCGATATCTCGCTAAAGAATTTCAGCACTGCATGTATAACTAACTATAATGGCAAGCTTGTGGGAGAGTACAGACATGCTGTCGGTACGAGTTGAATTTTTTTGCCTCCCACTTTTTTAACAAAGAAAATAATCAAAAACAAATTAAAATATATTTAGGCCTTTTATTTATATAATAATACTTAAAAATAATACTTTAGGTTATATTACCGTCACTTCTAAACTCTTCTCCCTAAATGTCCAGTAAAGACCTGTCACCTTCCTTCATTTGTCCAGTGTTATATACTTAGTACAGGAGGAAACCTTAACTAAAACAACTTTACAGATCAAAAGCGCCTGCTTGCTGCATAACTTTCTGTATATTATGCAAGTTCGTCAACGTTATCTTTTAACCGGCTATATGCATGACAAGACTGCCGCCTTTGAAAATAATATCATATAATGTCATAGATTTATTTCGAGAAGGACAAGAAATAAGCTACATTAACTTATTTTACAGGTTTACATGTTCATTCTGCCTAAAACGCATACAGAGTGCATGACTTAAATTTTGTTGCATTTAGAATAAACTCAACAAATACCATGCATATGCAGATGGAAGACATACAGGACTTCATAGACATTCAGGCACCTGAAACTTTCGAAATATTTCAATTTGCCATAATTGGCAGATAAAAAGATACTCGCTATCAAGCAGTTTGCATATTTTGTTCAATAATTGTAGCTTGCTTTTCAAAGATATCTTGATACCATTGTAATAAACCACAATAAGATCGTTGACCTGTCTAGGTTCGTATGGTAAAAATAAATATAATTGTTTATATATATATATATATATATATATATATATATATATATATATATATATATATATATATAATTATTATTAGTTTTTGTGCGTTCCAATATGGGCTTTTCAATACTCAATTACAAAATTATTACAAATATGTCGACGTCGACGTCAGCTAGGACGTCAGGGCTAAGCAGAGGACTGGGACTAGGATGTCGTCCTAATAAATAGATAGCTCAATATCTACGACGTCAAATATTTAAGACGGCATGCGGAAGTAAATTAATAATAGTTTTTTGTTCGTCGTCCACCAAACGTCGACGACCTCATTTTACTATCGTGGATACAAGAGCATAGCAAACGGTAATGAATTCATGTGTCGCTAGTTAAAAATCATTTTCAAAAGAATGTAAATATTTATAGTTTAAATGTCGATGTTGTGAATCTAAGGTGGAAGTTTATTTATTTAGGACGACGTCCTAGTTCCAGTCCTCTGCTTAGCCCTGACGTCCTAGCTGACGTCGACGTCGTAGATCTTAAGCTATCTAATAAAACAGTTGAGAATACCTGTATATATATATATATATATATATATATATATATATATATATATATATATATATATATATATATATATATATATATATATATATATATATATATATATGCACAGTAGCTTTTGTGTATAGTGTTTTTCCATTGACAAGTACAAATGTACAATCATCTGGCGTTCGAGAGAATAGAATGCTTTAGTCAACGTAGTCTATGTTCAATATTATTGATACGGGCATGAAAGAACTAAACAAATTAATCACGTTTTTGTCCGTCCACTTCACAGTGTCTTTTTTCTTTTCACCTCTATGTTTACAGATTTTTTGGCAACAAGGATTTGGGAACAAATATAGGTGTAAGTGGCAATTGCCTTCTTTCTGGGAACAAAATTGTATTAGTCCCAGCACGTCCTCGAGCTCTAACTTTAGTAGACTGAAATTATGTTAAAAATTGTCATATACCTGTACCTATTTGATTACATGGTGAACTACCAGAAAAATAGAAAAAGAACTTCGATGTTTCGCGCGAAGGCCACTCGTTAGTACTTAGTAGTTATAGCTTAGGAAATAACAAGTTTATAAGCGATTAAATGTTCCTAGATATAATTGTGTCAATATATAATCAATGGCAATAAACTTGTATAACTTGTAACCGAATACACTTGTAACTTGTAACTTGTAACTTGTAACTTGTAACTTGTAACTTGTAACTTGTGACCCAACGACATCTAAAAGGTCGATCCCCTTCTTTCTGTTCCTTTGTTACCAGGGAAGTATAGGATTTTACTACCAATTAAAAGAAACTATTTTGTCCAACGTCGTATCCCATCCCATTCCTAGACAATACGTTTTCGAAGGCATTCTACCATTCCCCGATATGAAACCCTAAGAGACCCTAGGTATAATGTTCCAAATAACAAAATTCCCCTAGTTTTCAATTACCATATATTCCTCAACAACTATTTCCATGGTTGCAGACGTTAGGGAGTATAAAGGCAAACTCTAAATTCAAAATGTGCGCTTCAAAACTTAATTTAATTATGAATTCTGGAGTTAAAGGCCAACCCCAACTTAATAACCTATGCGTTGGCCTTTTTATGTATGACTATATAAAAAAGGATATTTACCTGCTTTTTTGACAATTATTTCATCTTGAATAACAAAGTTCACAAGCACAACACACGAAAATCCAATTTAATCCACAAAAAACGAATTCGACCAAATTATGGAAAATTTTCAGTAAAAAATATAGGAACAGAAATTTGGAACAAAATTAAAAATAAAATAAGAGATTCAACGGTAACATATTATATGATAACATATAGAGTAGATTACGGAAATTATTCTTTCCAGTAGAGTACAATATATATTTATGTAATTAATTAATAATAGTAATACTGTTACCAAATCATTCTATTTTTTCACTGCCCTATGGAAGATGGTATGTCTAGACTGTTATGATTTCGAGTTGGCTGTTATGAATGTCTGAGCGTTTAACGAACTTATTTGTAAGATAACTGGGTGTCAGATTATTCGGAAACACTTGTTGATGCCATTATTGTATCTCTATATACAGGAGTAGTAATTCTATGGGACCGGAACCCAGTTGAGTTCTTGTAAACTGGCTGTAATATATGATCAAACTTTCTTAAATTTTGTAATGATCCGGGCTGCGAAATTTTGAACTGTTTGTAATTTTTTGATATTCTTAGCCGACGTACTTGACCAAATCGTGGAACCGTATGTCAATTTGTAAATCACCAACATCTCGACAATTGATTGCAAAGTCTTAACATCAAAGCCGTCCTTCACTCGGTTTATTTGGCACAATTTTCTTATGATAAAATTGAGTCAAATGTAGTTCCCTGATCTTTGGCCGACGTTACAGGGTTGATAGTCTGTTTCAAGAAATTTAAAGATATATTTGTAGGTAAATTCTGTAACATGGGTCTCGAACCGATAAGGAGGAAATACCGAATTTAGTTTTGTTTGGGTTAATCAGCAATTGATGTCCAAAACACCATTTGGCTACACTGCGAAAATCGTTTTCCAACTTGACAATTGTTTGTTTTGTTAATTGTTTTGAATATATATTTAATTAAACATTAACATAATGATATGTTCAATAATTCATTATGTAAATGAGCCTAATATGTAAATGCTACCTGCATGCTTACATCTCCTTTCGAAGATCTTTTCAATCAACAGTCTTGTTTCATTATATAGGATAGTGCCCTGTGGCACGCCATGAGACAGTGGAAGGACGGATGATACTGTGGATCCAATACGTACATATTGTCTTCTATCTGACAATAGCTCTTAAACCATCCGACAGCTTGCAAAGAAGCGCCGACACATTTCAATTTATGAAGGAGAATTGGATGCCTTACGCTGTCAAAGGCTTTTGACATGTCTAATAAAACTACTGCTGTTACGTTCTTTTTATCGATTGCTTCCAACATTGTGTCACTTACGAGAATGTTTAGAGTCTCAGTGGAGTGGGGCTTTCCTGTTTCCGCTAATTTGATGCGGCGATAAGCGATGGTTGGTTGCTAAATATGAGCTGAACTGATCTTATAGAGCGACTCTCTCACAAACTTTTGACATTATTTCTAAGAGTGAGATGGGTCGGTTATTCGAGGCAACTTCGTTATCACCATCTGTATGTAGGGTGTTACTTACAAATTACAATGATTGAAAAGATCTTCGAAATGAGATGTAAGCAGGTTTGTATTTACATATTAGGCTCATTTACATAATCGGAATAATTGACTATATCATTATGTTAATGTTTAATTCAATATATATGCAAAACAATTTTCGCTGAATTCTGTATTTATGGAATGTTTTGACTATAATATTCAAAGTTATCAAGCGATGAAAGTCTCCTCCTTCTTTCTTTCCCCTTCCCGCCCTCACTCGCGCGCCGCCCTTCGAGCCGCTTTTTTTCTCGCGCCGCCTTTTTCTGGCGAGCCGCATTATTCTCTCGCCGCTTTTCCATCTTCTTTTCCTCTACTTTCATTTCGCACGCTTTCGCGCTCGCGCTGTAAGAGACTAAAGAGACGATATATAATAATAATAATAATAATTAAAGTTTGACGTCATCCCGGCTACAGCAGCTCTTTATTGGCCAGGTATAGCGAGTGGCACGCGCATGTGAGTAAAACCCTATATCTTGAAAAATTCAAAATAAATATATTTCTATACTCGCCGTATACAAACGAAACTTTCTACAGGAAAACGCTTGAATACAAAGAGTATTTTACTCATATAAACCATATAGCGTTTCAGAAAATGACGAAAAGTTTAGAAGATATTCAACTTTCTCGATATAAAATACAGAACTGGTTTGGCCAAGCGGTGAGTAAATATATATGATTGTTTCGCGGTTTCTGTAATGGTTTGACTGTATTTGACCCCCAGTTTGAAAGGTTATTTTGTGAGGATTTCAATGGTGGTTTTCGTTCCCCTACTTCACACCTGAACTTTTACTTCTCTTATACAACAGTCGGAAAGTTAATTAAACAGCCAATGAGAGCATATTTTGAAAGATATGTAGACCAAATAACTTAAAATGTTATAGCGCTTCTAAATATTTGGAAAATTTAAACTAGGATCAAAGTTTTCAGTGAAAATCGAAAAATCGCGCAGCGTTGTCGAATCGCGCCCGATGTGTCTGGACCTTTATACGTCGAATTTCGGTCGCGTCGAATGCAATTCAAACAATAGATAATGAAGCTTAATGAGGTTTATCATTCCATTATCTATCGATCGTCTTAATTAATTGCATTTGACAAGACCAAAATTCGACGTATTATAAAACGGGCCTTAACTAGTTTCGTATTGCAGTTACAATATACCACTATATAGACCTCTGTAAGAACATGCATGTAATCTACAACAAATAAAGCTATCCACTAGTGATAAATAAAATAGATTTAGTTTCAATTTGGCTAATTTTAGTAACTTATTAGGACAGGCCTTAAATTAAATTAAAGCAATGCTAGTCACTAGACCAACTCTGCTGAGGGCCGCTGTCCACGCGCCAAGGCTGTCGGAAGCGAAATACCTGGGGCACGGAAAGATCATAGTGGTCCGGAAATCTGGGTAAAATGTTCGTATCGTTTATCATTGCTTTATGTTTGTCCTAAGTGAAATACGCCTACTTGCACACTATCCGCTGATCGTTTTCTCAGCAAAAACAGTTAGCTGAACATCGTTCACATTGCGTTTTTATCAGTTATGCGTCGATTTCTTGCAAGTAATTCTCTGGCAATTCTCTTGTTGATTGCGATTAAAAATAGCCAGAGGGAGAGCCGAGAGGAACAGGGGGCCCGTGTTCACCAATCGTCATTTTGTCCCGGGCCCGTGGTTGACTCTCGCCGAGGGGGGGGGGGGGCTCGAAGCTATCTGTCTTAGTTTGAGCTCGAAAAATGAAATCATGGTCATGTGCATTTGAAACAAAACATTCCTGGATAAATTATATTGGATGAGTGGGTTACTTTCCATAATGATACTGTCCCATGAGTCGCAGACATTAGTGATTAGGTTTAACATTGAGAATTGAAATTAGAGATATGATTATAGGGTTGAATAATGACTCAAGAGAGAGGTTAGAGCATTCTTCGAGAAACAATGTTTATAAACTAAGTCGAGAATTATAAATCGCTTACAAGAACACTCATGTAAAATGCAGAATTTTAAATTCTGTAAACAATTTTTGACAAAGTTTAAACGGCAACAACCGATATTATCAGATATTCAATTTAATATATTAAAAGTCGAAAGCAAAGCAGTTTATATACAGTTTTAGTCCAATTTCACTCCAAGTTCGCCGGAAAACCCGTTTAAAGGCCCGATTCCACGGGCGCTTTTTCTCGGCGAAATGCGAAATATTTCGCACGAAATGAAATCGTGCATGCGCAGTAAAGATAAAGTAG
The DNA here is from genome assembly GCA_902702795.2 of Paramuricea clavata. Lineage (NCBI taxonomy): Eukaryota > Metazoa > Cnidaria > Anthozoa > Malacalcyonacea > Plexauridae > Paramuricea > Paramuricea clavata. The sequence continues at coordinate 72,303 of CACRXK020000274.1, forward strand.
GCTTCGCGAGAAAAAATTTCGCTTCGCCAGTCGGAGTAGAAGTCCGTTCTACTCACTGCGAAAGCGAAAAAAGAGTGCAAATTCAATAGAATCACTCATGTGCAGCCATCATATTTCGGCATTTCGCACACACGATTTCGTGCGAAGAATTTTGCCGTCGTGGAATCAGGCCTTAATGCGTGGAGTAAGTGTTTAAGCCCGGCGCACACTAGTTACTGCCAATAAAGTTTTCAAAAGCTGTCAGAATTCTATGCGTATGAACTGATTTACAAGTGCCGACAACAAGAGTATATGGCATCTAAAATGTTTTGCCATATCTTGATTATATGGGTGACAAAGAAGATTGTTAAGCTATCAGTGTGACATCCCAGTTTATATATCAACAATAACGTCACAGCTAGCTTTGTTGACCTAAGGAACTAACATTTGTTACACTGATGGAAATATCACTGCAAGTGGAATTTTTAACAGCTATTTTATTCACCATGAAAACCAGACCTCATTACCACTTTATTCAATGCTAGAATCTAAGTGTAGTATTGTTTGTATCAATTTTTTATTTCCTGACTGATGATCATATAAAATTGATAAGTTTAATTTTCTCAGGTGGGGGGAAGCTAATCGACTTTTGAAAATTGAAAAAGAAAGTAGCACTACAGTCTAGAAATCGTAGCAAAAATTGCAAGTGTAAACACTTATAATTATATATGTCGCAGATACATGTACGCTTAGCGTTCCTATTTTTGTGATAGCTCTAAATAGTTCAATTTACTGCTGTATTTACGGTTACATTTTCATGTCACGCAATCACGAAATATAAGTGGTTAGGGTTGGATTAGGGCTCGTGATTGCGTGACATGATAAGATAACCCCTACTCTTAAACATCGAACGATCACGTGACTGGTGTTTCAACCCTTCTATTAATTTATCTATTTATAATTATGCTATTGCCTCATATGCGCCGGTATTACTTCATATACGGATTTTGCTCTTTCGAAGAATTTATGCAAATCGTTTAAAGTAAGATTATTTTGATTATGTTACACTTTTTACTGACGGTAGTTGAGCCCACTGTGACAACACCGCCCCCCCCCCA
>CACRXK020000274.1:73419-93358 GCA_902702795.2 Paramuricea clavata
CTATATTATCCGCATTTTACAACACGCAATCTCGTTCCCAGAGCATGCCCGTTCGCAGGTTAGGGTTGGGTATAGCTCTGGAGAAATCGAATAGGCAATTCCAGCTTTTAATTTATGCTTGCAGGGGGGGATGGGAATTTAAGGTATCATATTGCTGATTATGCTGAAATTTTCAATAAAAACTCCAAAACCCTTAAAGGTTTCTAGTAGGTCTCTTGACCAATATCATTAAAAGAAATTTGTTTGTAATTATTAAAATCTGTACCTAGGGGAAAAATAATAAAAAAGGAAAACTAACATAAAGTCACTTTCAGCATTATCAGCAATGTGATACCTTACTCCCCCCCCCCCTTGCGGGCATAAATTAAAAGCTGGAATTGCCTATTGATTTCCAACGTGAGTTCTTGTATGCACCAACAATCTTTCCTTCACAGGTTTTATTTCCTCTCCGGTCAATTTTTAAAAATTAAGAATTGAAAATCTCCCTGAAATTTTTGTGTAAATTTCCCCCTGAAATTCATGTTCACTTCAGCAGTGTTTTTTCAATAATTGAATATTCATGATTTAGATCCGTATTTTCGGACAACTTTTACATGTTGAAAAACAAAAACTATTTTCTGATGCAAAACAACATCCAACAGGTTTGAATTTTTTCACAAAAGTTACACAACTACCGTTGCTATGGCAACAGTGATGTTTCAAAATAGCGGAACGGCATCAGTGACCCCCAAATCTTATTTCATACTGCGATTTCTCTTGGTATACCCAACTGTATTGACAATTTTAAAAAAATCTGTTGAGCTATCATGAACAATCACATTTACGTAACTTGAAAGATTCTGGCTCAACGGCAGTTCCATAACTTTTGTGAAGACTTTAATTAATGGTGTTTACATAAGTAAAATGCTTTTTAAGATACGTACGGATCTAAATTGCAAATTAGAAATTTCGAGCCAACTTTAGCATGGCAAAATTATTCAAAGTTTTTGTACGTGTGAGCTAAAGCAACTCAACTAACTTTTTATTAATAGCTGGATCAAATTCACTATCATGTACGCTTCACTATTAATCGCTTATGAAGCACAAAAGATCTCGCAAAATGTTTTTTTTTTCAAATTGAAAACTATTGTATAATTTTCTAAACTTTAATCAACACCTTGTCGAGTGTCAAATCTATATCTATAATAGATAAGTACAAAAAATCGCCTTTAATTATAGACACAGTGTCGAAGTTGCATGACCATGCACTAAATTAATAGGAAACAGGGTCGCACGCAGGATTGTTTCACCATGGGGCAGCAATACTCCAATTAAACGTGGCAGTGCACGCATTGATTACTGCTGTCAACGTTCTTGGCCTCAGTGGTATCATATTTCACTATGTTCATGATACGAGGCAACACTGAACAGTTTGTTGTTGTTCTGTTTTGGGACTTTCGGTTTCTCAAGGGAAGAGGCTGTCAATCTTTTGTAATTTTTGTTTGAAAACTACAGGTTTGTACCGTCATAGATAACATTTATCAGATTATTTGATGTTTATACATGGAATTGTATTTTACACCATGTATCAGTGTTTAAGTAAATATACTTAATAAATATAATGTCGCTTTTATCAAGCGCAATTGAGGGAATGAAATACAAGCCACAGAATGCAACACCGGTTAAGCCCGCGTCAAAGAAGGACAAGAGTGCATGCGAGTTGGCACCCGACTCAACCTTGGTTTGCTGCTCTCAACGCATGCTTTCCGTTAAAACGTATATGAAACACTCATGAAACCTCTATTTTGTTAATCTAAAACATGAATTGTCCCCTGTAACAATTCGTGACCGCCAACTTTCATCAACTATCATTCTGGTTTATCTGGAGCAATATATACTGGGGCTGTGATTACGGGGTTATATGGTAGACGAGTGCATGAATTCTATTGGAAAAAGTACTCGCAATCTGTATACGTTAGCCTTGTTTATTTGCAACTGCTTAATTTATTAAATTAACACAATTTCTGGCTTGCCGCACACATGCTTCCACGTATTCTAAAAATTGAGGAAGCAGAAACTGATACAGCCATATTGATGTATAGAAATTGTCGAGGATGCAAAGATTGTATTCTTCAGGTTATACACATTTAGATGCGTGAGAACAACTGATTAATGCGTCTTGCTGCTGTTGACACTGCTGTTTTATGTTAATGTTGGTGGCCTTGTATGGCGAAGACGCATTATTGTTCATACGGCTTATTTGAAAGCCACCAAAAGTAGAAACCTAACAAAAATTATGTAATTTCGGGCACGAAATGTTTTACCGTTGCATGTTGGCATTCACATGCTACAAAATTCAGGACTCAATTGCTAACTCAAGGCTCGGAGGTAACATGTAGTTACGACTTTTCAATGCAACTACTCCGAACATTCCAAGCAGCCATAGCTGTACGCAGGCTACCAAGCTGAATTACGTACTGCAAGAATTCATTTTCGAGCAGGCTTGATAATTGCCACAACAACGTTAAAAAGGCGTACAGCAAACATTTAAATCAAACGACGAAATAAATATTAATTATATAATTATTATAATTATTAAGTGTGCGTGTTTAAAGACGCCAAAGACGCTCCCCTGAACAACCCCCGAAAACACCTTCAGATCTGAACTATAGTATCGAATATTACAGCCCAGACTTCCGGAATGTGTTCCAGCAGGATTAAATTTAATCTGCCATCACAAAAACTGGGATGACTGGGACATGTATACAGTATAGCACTGTCCCGCGTGAACCTAATTTTTAGTCACTCAACAAGTAACAAAGGTTTCCCATGTGCCAAAATCCATGCATGAGTGATGATTGTTTTAGACCCGGTTTAGATGGCGAACTTCTCATGAGCCAAACCTAGAGCCAAGCCTATAAAAAAAGTTCGAACAATTAAGTTCCGCAACTGCATGCATAATAATAAAATGCATAATAATAAACGTAAACGTTATAATTGTACTGTTCTAAAATACAAGTACACTATATCAGAAATTTCAGTGTACTGTGCCTGTGGTAATGTACAGTACGTGACAGGGACGTAGGAAGCATCTAAAAGTTTGGATTTCGCAACGAAACTTTGGAATATTACTAATTTTGTGATGCTCTTTCAAGCTGTGATGAAATTTTTGTTTAGATCAAAATTTAGTCTATAATGCAAATAGTCCATTGCTTGAAAGACAAATTAATTAAAGAAAGAAAAATTTGTTTGTAGGAGATTAGTTCAAGTTACTAACCGGCCCTTGCTTTCCAATAGGACTTAATTTCCTTACTTATTTTTTCCATCAGCAAAACCTTAAACCTTCAGACGACCTGCAACGGATCTCCAAACATATATGTATGCTGCCCAACAAACCTCGCTTCTCTTAATACAACTCTTCGGTTAGGTCCATTATTTTTTACCTTTTAAAAGTAAAACCATTTAAAACCATCTGTAGCCACCTGTAAGCATCTGCTATTGAGCATTGGACCATATCCAATCAGTAGACCATACCCAATCGAGGGAAATTCTGTACTGACATATGGTCTGGGAAATTTGCTAAATTTCAAGGCATCTATAATGAGCCAACTATTTTATATACAGACGACCTCATCCTGTACAAAACTTTTGAAATTTTGCTTATTAATATGCCATCTGTACAGTAGAGCTATTCGACAGATAAGCCATGCATTGAATGATTGTGTTATTGTGCCAAAAGTCCTTTCTTCTTCACTGAACCAGTTTCTGGACCATTCTTGTTGGACTTTGATTGGACCTACCTCAAATATCCCATCCTTGAGTTACTATATAACGAGAAGTATTGAAGCTGAACGGTGTTAATTTTAGTGCTTCTCTTTTTCCAGACTTGTCACAAAAGAATTCCTCCGTACTGATAGTACCTGAACATTCCACTGTTGTAATGTTAGTGAGTATATACCTCGTATGTGGTGTTCTATCAATTGCTGTTGTTTTCTTCTTACTTGATAAACTACATGATGAAGAAAAGAAGGAAAGGCCACCCATGTTTCGTCTGTTCTTTGCCACATTACGTCATGTCAAAGATACTCGAATGCTTCTCATCATTCCACTTACAATGTACAGTGGCCTGGAACAGGGCTTTGTTTTTGCAGATTTTACTAAGGTAGGATATATTGTGAGTTGCCTTATGCAATATATCCTTACGATAATTACATAATGAATTCTTCCTTGGCCTGGCTACCCCGCTCGCATGAGTCAAGACAAAAGGTTATTCGTTCATGATTCACGAGAACGAAGCTTCCGGGCTGAGGAGAGATTTGTGATGTAATTATGCCTTTATGGAAAGGGTGTATTAATATAGGTAATTATAATAATAGTCCATCATGGATTCGAGTACAATTTGGGAAAAGTACATACATGCATTGAGTGAGTTTTTCAAAGACTACACGTTGGCCAAATTTAGGAATTCAGTTTCCCTACTCGTGCGTGCTCGTATTGTCAACGGACATATTACACAAATATTATAATATATAATTGCTCTGTGTAAAATGCAAACCTTTCCATTTTTCACCGAAAGTTCGCTAGAAATACAAGCCTGCTGTAGAGGGAGAAAATTTGCTGAATATGACCAGCTTATTGAATCGAGGTCTTGAAAGAACTCACGAATGCATGCAGCGTGTTTTTTTTTCACATTCCACGACAATCCATGCTATTATACCGATTGACAGTTCATAAAGTAGTTCATTATTATGCTCGTAGAAAGGTTTTCACCCAAAAATGGATTTTGGGGGGAAATTTAAAATATAAAAAATTCGCCATAATGTAATACTGTCAGTAAGTTTGAGAGGGCGTGTATCTAATGTATAATTTGTTTCGTTTAGTCATTTGTCACGTGCATTTTCGGCATAGACAAAGTTGGGTACGTCATGATATGTTTTGGTGTTGCTGACTCACTGTTCTCCTACCTGCTTGGAAAGTTAACAAAATATGTTGGACGGATACCAGTTTTTATTTCTGGTGCAGTCATACATCTTGTTGTTTATGTTGTTCTGCTTACCTGGAAACCTGACCGTGATATGATTTCAGTTGCATTCCTTATGGCTGCACTCTGGGGATATACTGACGCTGTCTGGCAGACACAAATTAATGGTAAGAAGCCATTCAAAACGCTGAGACGATAAAATATCGTCCGCCGTGAGCATAGGCGTACGGGACGGGGGGCAGGGGGGGGGCAGCTGCCGCGCCCCCCCCCAAAGATTACAAAGTCGAAAAGTCGGGCAAATGTTCAGCAAAAGTCGGGAAAAAGTAGTCAAAGCAAGAAAATCTCTCTTAATAATAACCCCAGTTTGTTGGGCAAACAAATCCAGTTGGGCAATATTCGCTTAACAGTCGGGCAATATTTGGTTATTATAAAAATAAATGGGACAAATTCTGTCAATTTTGTGGGAAATTATGTCAATTTTTCGATGTTTGGTAAAATTTGTTTGATGTTCCGAAAAATTTTGGTTACTAAACCTCCCTCGGTTTGCGGGGACATTTAATCACTAATTTCCCTCAAAGCATGCGTTTACTTATAATAATTGTATACAAACAATGAATGTTTATAAGTGCAATGGTAAAAACATGTTCATGAGGTGAAAGATGGAATTTTCCATTCCGCGAGTTTAATTTTACATTCTATAAATGTTATCAATTGAACAAAACAAAATATTTTAGTGATTTTCACCCGCCATTTTCCTTTGCACAAATTATGAGTTTGAATTTAATTCCATCGGCCTCATTAAAATGGAACAAAACGTATAGTATAGATATGCACAGCTTTGCGTGTAATGGATGCGTTCCTTTGCACGCTCGGCAAAATGGTAATTTTTACTCTACGTATATCACGTAATTATAATCAACCATTTAAATGGCCAGCATTTTAAGGCCGTTTTCCACTAGGTGGAATTTTCCGCGCGAAGCGAATTTTTTCTTTGTCTTGTGATTACTCGGATGGAACTAATTAGAAAAGACAAAGAGAAATTCCGCTCCGCGCGCAAAGTTCCGCCTAGTGGAAAACGGCCTTAAGGCCGTTTTCCACTAGGCGGAATTTTTCTTTGTCTTTTCTAATTAGTTCCACCCGAGAAATTACAAGACAAAGAAAAATTCCGCTCCGCGCGCAAAATTCCGCCTCCAAGACCTTAGGTTTGACTATGTTAGTACTTGAATTGCATGGTAAAAGCCGGTAGTACTTACAATAATTCACAAATTAAAGGTGATAAACAAATGAACATAGGCAAAACTAGGGGAAAATTATTAACCTGCAATCAATGCCCAATGTGGACCGAATATCATTCAATTGTAATGTTAGATAGTTAATTGCCTTGCGAAGACTCTTGTAATTTTAACTAAAAGTAGCTTCATACTGTTTTGGACTGAAAATGAAACTTCATCTGTTGCTGTATAACTTTTTTATCGTTACATAGTAATTGCACGCTTTTTCATTATTTCTAGCATTTTATGGTGTCCTGTTTCATGACAATCAAGAAGCGGCTTTCTCTAACTATCGTCTGTGGGAATCATTTGGCTTTGTCATCAGCTTCGCTCTAAGCAGTGTTCTCTGTGTCAGGTAACCGGATATACTGTAAATAGACAAAATAGATCAATAGAGAAGATATTGCATGGCCCTCTTGAAGAAATGCATGTATACGCGACATTGCAATTGTGATTTGCTGAAAATGATGCTGATACAAATTTACGCACGATCGCTTATACATGCAGAATAGCTATTCATTCAAATATTTTTAATTAGAATTTATCGTACTCGGAACGTATTACCAGAATTGATATAGAGTGATTGCCTCACAAAATGTTCATGTTTAATGATGTTTACGATTTGTACATGTTTAAAGGCACAGTTCAGCCTTTTGAATGATGGTTTTTAAGGCTCATTTCAGCCTTTAATTTTAATTGAAAAAACTAACTAGGAAAATCAATTATACATAATTCAAGATCAGTAAACTCGATGTTTTTAACAATAACAATGGTTTAAAATGTTAAAAACATTAAGTTTGCTGATTTTGAATTATGCTTACTTGATTTTCCTAGTTAGTTTTTTCAATTAAAAGGACTGAAATGCGCCTTAAAAACAATCATTCAAAAGGCTGAACTGTGCCTTTAAGAATTAATTTTGAAGACAGTATTTCCTAAGTGCGACAAATGCAATTCTCTTGACTCTTCTGCCCATGAACTGTTGCTGAGGCTAAATACCGGGGGCTGAGGTTGATAACACAAACTGAGTGAGGGCCCCGGCTTGATAATTCTGATACTGTAGCTATCTTGCGAAAACTGAATTCATGCAATAATTGTTTTATTGTTCATTTAAGAGATGGAAAAGATATCGGCACTTGTGGCTTCAACTCGTCGAAGTTCAGAAATAAAATAATGTGGCTTCAACTCGTCGAAGTTCAGAAATCTTTCCTTTTTTCTTTCATAAGTGCACGGCCGAAGGTGGCGCCATATTCTTTTCGTCGAGTTTTCACATTTTGTATTCGTATTTCCACAGTATTGCGTCATAATGTTGAGCATGATTTTTCATATTCAATGATATGACTTCACTCGGTTGAATATTATGTAAAACTCTATCGTATGTTTGGATTCATATTAGATTTCCGTCTAAGACGGGAAATTCGTGTGACGGATTTCCGTCTGGTATGAATATGAAACGAAAACCATCGGACTGATAAACCCGAAAAAATAGGAGACCCTCCATCCCAGACTCTTTTCAACGTTACGAGCGGAAACGCGTCTTGATTTATTCGTCTGATATAAATTTAAGACGAGTTTCCCGTCTAAGACGAGAAACTCGTCTAACTTTCCCGTCGTTCAGACGAGAAAGTTGGACGGAAAAGTTGAGACAGGAAACCCATCGTTAACCGAATTTATATTTGGACGAGTTTTTCGTCTCAGACGAGTTTCTAGCCTTATTCCCTCGTTGGAAATTTCAGGCGGCAAGCATGCAGGCTAACGAGTTTCCCGTCTCAGACGGAAATCCGTCTTCTAATATGAATTCAGCTAATCTTTTAAATAAATTATAATTATAATTATTGTAATTGTTTTGTAGGGTTAAGATCTACATCCTCATTGCAGTACTCGTCATAGGAATGGCAATGTACGCTGTTGTGGAGGTCGTACACAGACAGTCGTCTAAACGTTCTCATGCTCAGAAGCCGTAAGGTCGAACTGAATTATAATATGCATGCAGGATTACATTGAATTATTATCGATTTCAATGCGCGATTAAATGCGCATTGAATTATATGCGCGATTCGCAAGACTGTTGTGAATATTCCCAATTACATTTCTGATTTTGGATAATCGGGCGTGGAAATTGCGAAGGCAACTTCGCACGTTGCTTTATACGAAAGTACCTAAGTGCTGAACTGATGCTTTCGAAGTACTGAACATAAACTCGCAATGTTATACTATATAGAGCCAGCATATATTTGACGAATTGTTTGTTAAAGTTGTTAAGAAATATACGTTTAATTCGTTGCATAGCTACAGTATATTAGTGCAAAACTGCGCTGAAAAATTGCAAGTTTGTTTCCAGTACTTCGGTACATTTTTAATAGACAGTATGCAACTTGCGAAGTTGGTTGCAACTACCACGCGCAATATTCCAAATTTGGAAACGTAATTGGAATATTCAAAGCAAACTCGAGAAGTGCGCTTTAAAAGTGGCCTAAAATAGACAGTAATAGTTACTTTGTATAGAATATTATCTAAAGTGAGAAGGAAATATATACTGGGTTTTCTCCACTGTTTGATTTAATGTCAATACCAATTAAATGCACGGTCGGCAATCCGATTGCAGCTCCACATGTAGACACTAGACACTAATTTCAGTGGCGGATTACCCAGTAGGCTGAATAGGCTAAAGCCTACAGGTCCGGGATTTCAAGAGGCCCATTGTCATGATTTTTAGATAATGCACTTTTCATTAGAATTATTATTTATTTTTGTCGTTAATTAAGCAATGAGATATAATTGATATATCGGCTAATCCAAAAACAATAAGTTCCTTGGTTTTCATGCATGATTGTTGACCTTCGCCGTAACGAGGCTAAGCTTAAGTGGATTCCAAAGCTGGAGAAATTTATTAGCCCTGTTGCATGTACACGTTCTTTATCACTGCCTAAATAAGCTTAACTTGCGTGAGAATATCACCCTCAAGGCCTGCGAATTTTACTTAACCTATACAGGCCCCGTAACTGGTAATCCGCCACTGACTGATTTAGTCATTTTTATGTTATGAAAACACCAAAATTACAGTGAATATGACACTTATATTGGGTGTGCAACTATCACAAGTTATCAGTGTATTCCCTAACACAAAAATGGTGTTAATATTTATACTAAATCAATGACGTCTACAAAGGTGCAATGCATGATTACTATTATAAGGAATTTTTCTTTTTCTTTATTCTTCTTCTTAAGGTTACAGGACACCCTTTTTGGCGTTTTGTGGAAAATCGCTACTGCGCGCTCAAAATCAATCCGATTTTCATCAAATTTTCACCAAATGTTAGCCAGTGCATGCAAAATATGATAAAGTTGTAAAATTGACAAACAATAAAATAATGTAATATAAGATATATTTATGAAAATATCATTTTTATACAGTAAAAAAGTTGTTATAAAAAATTGTGTTCGGAAATTTTTGTTTATTTCGTCATTCCGCTGATATGGCGATTTCTTTGACGACTGCAATATATCTCTGAATCGTTTGTGTGAATTGCTCCTTATTATTAAAATATCCAAAATTAGAATGAAGCCGGACACAATTTTGAAACTGACGTCTTTAGCTATGTCCTGTGATAATTTGAGAAAAATTTGTTAAAACCCGCAGGAGCACAACTCGTTTAAAAATCAGTAATTGCCGTAAAATTCTTCGGGAAAAAATTGAATTTGAATATTATATTTTCAATGTTTTTCTTATTGCAAGCGAAATGTATTTTATTAAATAACTCTGCGAGTTTTCAACATTTTTCGTCCAAACTTGGTCAGATAGTAGAACCATGGATAATAAAATAAATGGATTGGAAACTTCTGACGTCATTAACTGCATCCTTGTTGAAAAACGTGACGTCACGCGTATTGCGAATGTTACCAAAGTTCTCGGCATTTTTGTTGTTTTGCTATATTTTCCACTTTAAAAGGGTGATCTTGAAGCGTAAACTGGTCTAATTGTTTTAAAAACATGCCTAAGCCACGACAAAGTATTCAAGGTAAATGTTTTTCGTCTTTGTTTTGTATTTTTTTTACATTTGTAGCTACGAAATTGGCGTCACAAATTTTTGCGAAATTTGCGATGTATTTTTCACTGTTTAGTGCTTGAAATATTTGCTAAAATTGACTGGGAATACTTAGAGTTTTCATCGTAGAATGGCGTGGTTACATTTATTTGCTCTTTGACTAAAATGTTTAGCTGTATTATTGCTAAACATGCCGTTTTTGAGAATTTGGTTTTCAACTAGGTTGAGGCACCCAGCCACGCCATCAATCCCAGTAAAAACATTAGGTCACGTCAGCTAGTTTCATATCCATTTATTTTATTATCCATGGTAGAACTAGTCTAATGCTTTCATGAAAACCAATAAAAAAATTTTAGGCAAAAGTAACATGCACTCAAAGGTGTTCTGTAACCTTAATGAGACGAATGGAATGGTATATTACACGCCTCGATTCGCTAACTGGACAAAAGAGTCTGAGAAGGGAGAAAAGAGTCTTGAGTTCGAATAAGGCTTGTGACTTCAAATCGGGCCGGAAGTAATTCAATTCGAACTCTTGTTAATTTAATCTGTGCCATGGCCGCCATGATGTCAAGTGCAAAGCATGAATTTTTCAAATTGTCCCTACTTGAAAAAGTTACTTCGTTAAAACTAACTTACTTTGTCATAAGTGTACGAGTGTGGAGGGGAGGGGGGAGGGGGGGGGGAGGGAGGCAAGTTTGGCAAATTATAAACGTAATTTGGCCATTTGGGAAGAAAAAAATGAGGGAAATAAATTTGAATGCAAGAAATATCAAATATGTACTGTTGGGAAAATGTTTAAGCTCTTGGAAATCCCCCCCCACCCATAGACAACAACTTGGGAAAAGTTGAACAAATTTCTTTTTCCTGCCTTCCTAATTTTTTTCCCTCCCATACGCCTATGATCTATCTCAATCTATGAGTTTATGTAAATTAAACAGTGCATTCAAAGCGGCTAAGTATAACATTTCAATATTGCTTTGGACTGAAGCTTTGATCCTGAAATTACTGCAACCTCGAAATCTATTTGTCTCAAATGCTCGAATCGAAACCTGGATTCTCCGTCTTTTCTTCGATTGTCATTAATTAGGGACCATTCATTATTTATGACTGGGGGTGGGCTGGCAAAAAAGGGGGTGGGTCATGAAGTATTTTTGACCGAAAATGGGGGGGCACCTAAAAATATTGGTTCAGAAGGGGGGTTCCAGTTATTTATTATAGTGGTATTATAGTGGAGAAAAATTTGACATGCAACAATTATTGCTACTACAAGGAGCGAGCAAGGCAGCAAATAAAATTCATGTATAGCTAGCAAAATTCTCAATTTTAATCAACAGATAGACCCAAAATGCAATGCACAAATACCCAAAATGCAACGCGCATAGCTGATACGAAAAATAATCGAACATCTACCTTATAACTTTTGCCATAAACTTGCCATAAATTTTTGTCATATTTCAATTATGTACATTTTAATAAAAAAGATAATTAACGAGTAATTGATGTAGCAACATTACGTCCAGGAAATGTTTGGCATATACTATGACACTAGTTTATACTAGGTATTTTATACATGGTTTAATTTAGTAAGGAGTTTGTCGGTTTACTGTGTCAAGTCCGATTCAAACCCGAGCCCAAATCAAATGTCCGAGTCACTGTTTAGCGTTTTTGTGGTAGTTCATTGACGTAGTACCCTAACCCTACTCCTAACCCAAGGCCGTAGCAACCGGGAACGCTGATGGGGCGGCCGCAGCCTTCCAATAATTTGTTAATGATCATTCTCTTTCCAAAATCGTGCAGACCTTTATCATTTAAATAATATACCTTTAAAATACTGACAATTGATTAATTTTAAGCGACCACATTATCCATGACAAACTGCAAAGAATTAAGATATTTCTGATACTTTTCTTCAACTTATTCAATATATAGTTAAATACGCCTTCGCCCATTCTCAGTGCTACTAAATTGTAAATTTCGACATACTAAAATGTTTTCTGACCATCAGAATTCTGTCAAATCTTCCCCAAAGTTCAGGAAATGGCATTTCAGAGACTCTAAATTTTAAAATTTCCTTGGGCCTTTGGCCCTCGCACTTTCAGCTCCCCAATCAAAAAGAGCTACGTATGGCACTGTAACCCTAACCCTACTCCTGACCCTACTCCTAACCCGATTTTACTCGTCAATGGGGAAGCTGTGCTAAGCATGTCTCCATTCTGGTCGGCAACTTTTTGCGTTTGGAGCAATATTTTCGGCTGAAGCAACTTCAAGCAACTTTTTCCTTTTTGAGCAAATTTTTACTACAATTTTAGTAGCAAAAAATGGTATGACTTTAGGCTTAGCCTCTTTGACGCTTTGCAGCTTAATGGGTTAACCAAAAAGCTGACAATGTCTCTTGTTAACTCATTGTGTCCCAGTGCGCCCTACTTATTTTTTTTACTTGTTTAACGCCAGACGATTTTACTCGTCAGCAGGAAACTCTGCAGCTTAATTGGTTAAATAGGCATGCATATTAATTGTTGAAGGCACAAGTAAATGAAAGATCTGATTCCTTTTACAACAAGTTTAAGGAGCTCATTTCTATACAGTATTGTACATTTATTATATTGTCGGTGGTGGTGGAGGTGGTGGTGGGGGGGGGGGGGTTGCTATTTTTTAGAATTCGTGTGAAGGGGGGTCATTGAATTTTTTGTGATGCAGGGGGTGGGGCAGGACATTTTGTTTAGTTGTTAATTGAATTTTGCCAGCCCACCCCCAGTCATAAATAATGAATGGTCCCTTAACTGCTGCAAACATATTCATTGATAGTGTTCTGACGGTTTTTTTTGTATTTGTGTTTATATTTGTATTTGTATTTGTAACTTTAATCAAATTACTGATAGCTCTGCAATTGGCTAGGAAAGATCATGACTAGAAGTTTACGTGCATGAAGAAAATTTCCGATTTGTCAGTTTTCCGACAAGATAGGGTCTATCTAGTCTGTTCTGATCAGTTTCGTTTTTCATTAGATGTATCCAGTTTTTATGAGATCAGTAGTGAGCCCTCTGCCATAATAATAGACATACATGAAGTACTGCGAGGAAACATCAAATTTTTAGAATTAGCCATAAAAAGTAAACAGGTGCTGTCATGCATACATATATATGTTCTTTCTGATATTTCCTGATATTATCTATTAGAAATTCGGAAATGGCAGATTTGTGTGCTGAACTTCATACAAGAACTACAACTGATCATGATCGTAGTGACAAGTTGGTGGGTATTTTATAATTATTATTTAAATTAATACAGTTTATACTGTTGCTATTTCGCTGTCGTCATGCAGTCGTTATAATGCAAATTTTAAATTTGACCAATCAGTTCGCTATTTATGACAGTCTGCCATATTTTTGAGATCAGTGAGGATGACCACCCACCGTTGGTCACCCACGCCCGCGATCATTGATGAACTTTAGACTTCACTAATGCTTTCATTTCCCCGGGTGTAAATAGCTGTTAAGTTATACTGCAAGAGGGGCAGTATAAACATTAAACAGTGCTGATGTTGCATGCCCCCGGCCTTGCAAGGCATTTTAGGGATGCAAAAGCTGTTAGGGGGTGCCATGGAACTGCATGAAATGAAGCCAAAATTGTCAATTCTATATTAAAGTGAGAATTGGCCAAATAAGTAAAGCTATGAGCGGCATGTATTGAACTGTCTTAAAGGATTTTTGGAAATGTTTTACCACCCCTCCCCTTCAAGACACATATAATGGTGGCCGCCAAGTGATAGCACACTGGTACTTAAATCTGTTATGGTTGGGTTGGTTAGTTGTGTCAAGGGTCAGCCTGTAAGTTTACTGTCTATAATTAGTCAGTGAGGATGTTTTATGCACACTGTGTAATATTTTGTCGGACAAATAGCAGTTAAACATTGGGATCCACTGTCAGGGTCCAGGACAAAACATAGGGACCCCTATTACCTCATAATTGTAAAACAGGAGATTGCAGTTTATTACATATTATCTTGCACTGGCATGTACTGTAGGATTTAAATTCTTGGTTAAGCAATCTTGTATCAAGAAAATTTAAACCCTTCAAATCATGTTGGTGGCCGCCCTTTTGAAAATGAAGATTAACCACCTCGAAAATTGCTCTATGATCATCTCAGTGCTGCACCAAAGATAATATACTAAAGGTAATCCTACTTCCACCCTTGATGTACGTCCTACAGTACCTGAGATGTCAGTTAGCTCATATGTTCTGAATTTTAACAGACTTAGGCAATTTCAAAGGGTTAAGGTTAGGTAAAGGCTCAAAAATGATGTAAGGTCACTCAAGCCTAAATACTGTAAGAACATTTTAAACCCATTGAGCCGCAATGTGCCCTACTTGTTTTTTTTTACTTGTCTAACGCCGGACGATTTTACTCATCAATGGGGAAGCTAGCTCTGCAGCTTTAATATAATGAATGGGCTAAACTAACAAATCTTAGCATAATATAATTTTCTTACAATTAAGGAGTGGTCACTAAGTAAGTGGTGGAAAAAAAGATTTCATAGCCCTCATCAGAAACAAAGATAAAGCATATACAGTATTTTGTTACCTGTATTTATGGTAGCCTAGCATTTGCACACACTCCTTTTACACTATAGGTTATCAGCCCTAGCTGAGGCTGCATTTCAGTGTACATGCAAGTTAATTAACCCATAATGTGGCCTAATGGCCCTACTTTGTTATTTCCTCAGTGTCTAATACCACATGCTTTTACTCATCAAGGGAGAGTGCTTTCACTCTCTGGGTTAAACAAAAGAAATCTCATCGGAATCTCCTTACAATATTTGCGTTCCATTTGCCATTGAGTTAATTAAAAGTACATTTATCAGGGGATTTCTTGAAATCCACCAATTCAAACTATACTGTATTTCAGTTAAAAGTATGGATCATTAAAAAGTTTTAATACTGCATTAGTTATGTACATGTAATATTATATTATTGTTATAGATCAATTTAAAGCTTCTTGTTGTGGCAACTGATAAAACGTTATGGGTACAGTATGCATTATATTTTAAAATCTAAATCAGACTTGATCTCTGTTTTCACGATTATGGTGTACACTACATTAGGCCACACAAAAAATTACTTGTTTAGCGTCCCCGCCCGACCTGATAAAAGTCCCCGACCTCCAATTTTTTAATTTTTTTTTTTTTAAATCTGTCCGAGTTTAGTGCAAAAACTCTCTATAAAAAGATCGTTTTACTTGAAAAAATGGTGATTTTATTCTTCTGGGAGCTATGCAATACGTTTACACAAAGTTTTCTTCCCAGAATATGCCTGTTCGCACCTAAAGTGTTCGCGCGTGACCGCCAAACAGTAATTTTCTGTTTTATTAAAAACATGAACGGTATTAAAAAACATGAACGGATTTTGAAAGAATTAAAGTGAGTTTTGACTGTGGTAATATACTGGATTTCCTGCATTTAGCAGAATTTTGTGTTGCATTTTACGAAAAAAAACCCAAAAAAACCCGCCCGCCCGACCTAGAAAAATTAAAATGGGTGGACGCTAAACAAGTAATTTTTTTTATGTCATGGCCTTATTGAGATCCCTATGAATATCACATCTCAAAATTCAAAATATTCAGGGGGTGGGAGGGCACTCCCGGACTTCTCTAAAGGATTCCCCACCCAAATATTGAGCACTGTACCCGACCTAAGTTGGAAATGCTAACTTTTGCGAGTAAAAATTGGAGAAGTATAACCAAAGGCGCAACATCTACTGTAGACCGCGAGCAGTCCCTCGGGAGAAAGGAGGGACCGCCGGAAACACATCAAGAAACGAAATACGCCCACTTTTCGCTTTTGTCAAGTTGGCTCCGCCTTTGCATAAACATTACTTATATATCCAATTAAATACATCCAATAGGAACCGTTAATGTCATGTTTATTTATAAGTCAGATCAACGTTGCGCATGCGTGCTTTCGCACACGTCGCCTCTTCTCGCCTCTCCGCCAATTAACTTGATGTTGCAGCAAGACATTGAATTGCTATGTATAAGGTAATCCGCAGCCTTAAGGTTGTTGCGTTACCGTAAGGTTGCATCATTTGCTAATTGTTGTTAATTTTTTATACGTATAGAGCAAGACGATTGCAAATTTCTATTTTATTTTTAAAGCCCTTGAAGAGGAGCTATCTTGTTACAGTAAGTACAATGATGAATAAAGATTAAAAAGTAATGCAGTACTAGTGTATTAAGGTAACGTATTCATTACACTTGTATTTTGTTCCAGAATTTAACTTGACAAAATTAGTGTTATCGGAATATCACGCAACGTATTCCTATGCGACCAGGTCGATTATATACAGTCAGTATATAAGCCAACAGTATACAAGCCAACGAAAACGTTCGCTTGAAACGTCGACGTTCTGCTTATATTTTTTAGGTAGTTGTATATCCTTCACATCGCAGCTCTCTATCTCTGTATGCCATTTCAATGTACACGAGTTAAATAAATCCGGTAACCTGCAGGATCTTGTTAAAAAAATGTTCCTCTTAAATATAATCTTGTAAATACGCTGGTGGCCTTACAGTACTTGCCGTTCTTCCCGAGTCCGAGAATCTCCAAGTGCAAGTATTGGCACAGAAATTGCCCTACCCTTGGTACCAGTATCAGAAGGCTGGATCAGCCTCTCTGTACATTTCTTTATTTATTAGAAAATGTATGTCTCCCTTTTGTTCTTGACTTCTTGTAGCTATAGAAAGCAAAAACTGATGCCTTTTAGGCAGAGTTGTTAACACGTCTTATTTTGCAAGTTTATGAAAGTCACAAGTCACCATGACAATTATATATATTAATATACTATACATTTCACAGTCATACTGCGATATGCCAATTCGACTGCACTATATAGCAACAGTACATCACACGATTCCACTGCACAACGACTTTGTAAGGCGACGTAAAGTCTTGCCCTGCTTTGTTTTCCATTGGCTCTGTCATTTTTGGTACACGATCCATCATATACATGCGAGCATCGTATATATATATATATATATATATATATATATATATATATATATATATATATATATATATATATATATATATATATATATATATATATATATATTTATATTTATATATATATATATATATATATATATATATATATATATATATATATATATATATATATATATATATATATATATATATATATATATATATATATATATATATATATATATATATATATATATATATATATATATATATTTGGTTGGTTTTTTTTTGGGGGGGGGGTTCTATTACTAGTTTAATACTACTAGTTTAGGGGCGCGCCTAGCAGGGGTCTCGTTCCGTTTACGCTATCCCCTTTGGACTTAAATCTTGTAAATATTTCTACTATATTGTGTCCAGTAAAGTTGATACTACAGTATTAGACAGAATATTGACTTAAACAATTTTAAAAATTTCTCATGACGTCACAAGGTCACAAGGATTATGGTAAGATTTGAAATAGCGTTAGGTTTCCGATTATTAGGGTTAGAATTGGAATCAGAATTGTATTTAAATTGAGATTGTTACTGATTGGAAATTGACCGAAATTTCTGTTAATTTAACAGAAGATCACAAACATATCTGGTGTCTTTATATCCCTGAGCTTTTGCGAAGCAAGGCATTTGAAGAGGTAGGAGAAATATACCACTGTCTTGGGTTTAAAATAACGTCTGTCTGTATCACAGTTGCATTCGTAAAAAATCCATATGTAACAAACCTATATAGTGCATGAAACACTCATACTCTATTAAGTGTTATGCATATTATTATACAAGTAATGAATGTTTATGGGTGCAATGGTAAAAAATATTTTCATGAGGTGAAAGATGGAATCTTCCATCCACGAGGCGACATCCGAGTTTTACATAACACCATACAGCAAAATCAATGATTATTTTTTATTGAATTAATTACAAAACAAACACATGCCCGAGTCGCATGTACTATAGAAATTCAAAAAAGATGACTCAAAAAATGTTTGAGTGAGGAAGTACTGTAATGTAACAATGGCATTTATTTAACTCGACATTGTCATAAAAAATAATATTTTTAGTGATTTTTACACCCGCCATTTTGCTTCGCAGAATTTGTGCATTTGAATTTAATTCCATCGGCCTCATTACGTAGATTTGGTTAGATGAGCTACGGTTAGGATACGATTAAGATTTTGACGGATGGAATTTAATGAAAACCGAACTGTGCAATGAAACAAAACGTATAGTACAAAAATGGGCTCAGCAAAGTGGTAATTTTATTCCTTATCATGTGATCATAATCAGCCAGTTAAATGACAAGAATTTAATGAGGTGTCATATAATGTTATTTATTATTAGGATTTACGATACTTCTTTGGAGACAACTGGTCGTCTTTAGTTTTTCCAAGCCCAGCCACAGTAAGTACTGGTTTCTAGAAAGAGATATCAAGTGTGATTTGTGTGAACTGCAGCGTTTATCTTTTAACTCTTGTAGCAATAAGAACGTCTTTAAATGGACACCAGTAATTTATCATGTGCGAACATCGATACCAGCACCACATAGAACTATTTATTCTACAGCGCAAAACTTGGTAACAGCTTTGAACATGGAAAAATTGTATGCCATTTATTTCAGGACCATTATTAGGGCCGGAGATTAATTGTTGCTAGGCTTACTTGCTAGGCTAACTTGCTACTTAGCTTTTTCACAGCTGGGATCCCGTGTGGGGTTGACGTGGCGGATTTAAGGGGGGGAGGGGGGCTGTCTAATTACTTTATGGTTGAGTAAATCGTGCAACCTTGTTCTGTTTAATGCTGCACGTGGTCTTCGTCGTGCGGAGCCTCGTTCATTAGTTTCACCTTTTTTCTATTTTCTATTCCTTTAACTTTCAATTTGTACACTTGTATTGTTATATAATGTTTACGAAGGGGTTAACCTTGCTGGGACTTCGAGTCCGTTTGTTAGTCCCTCATCAAGTTACTCAAAATTGTTGTGATTACTTTCACTCTATCTTATTTGTATGTACTCTAGCTTATGTTGTTTATAATTAACTCGATAAAAGTTTCTAAATAAATAAATCAAAATGGAGCGTGCAAGGCCCATATAATGTATTTGCATATAATGTATGTATAAATGTACCAGAACGTCATATGTGTTAGGTTGAAGTGCAATGTTTTCAAATGAAGTATTTTTTAAGATTTATTTTTTATGTTTTTATAGAAAGACTTTACCCAGCATATTCACGATGTTGCCAAAGAAAATCCAACATATTTAGTAGCTTATTGTCATTCATTTTATCTTGCGTTAATGGCAGGCGGTCAGGTAATAACTTCGAGTCACGACCGAAATTTGCACAAAAATGATCCAGTCGCTGATTATCCATGACATCGTGAGCTCAGCCACAGAATAAAGACATACAGAAGTGTAACTTCCATTACAAAACTGTAAGGCGCTTTTTTAAATTTTTACCGAAATAGCTGGCGGCCATGTTCTTAGCAAGTGCCCTAAAGAGAGGCATTCACCCCCCTGGAATATTAAATTTTCAATATGTTTTCAGGTGGTGACTGTCTCTCTTCAGGGCACTTGCTAAGAACATGGCGGACTGAAAAAATTCCTTACGCACTTTTAATAAGAAGATACACTTCTGTATGT
>CACRXK020000275.1:0-93262 GCA_902702795.2 Paramuricea clavata
AAATTTTTGTTTATAACAATGACAAACAATCAATCGGGAACCAGGATATGTCCAAATGTTGCTCTTGATACTTCCTATATGCCATGACTTCGACGAAAACTTCTAAAAGATTAAGTTCTCATTGTCATGTAGAAAAGTATAGCCAAGTTAGGGCCTGTTCATATGATCCCGCTTACCGGGACGTCCCGCTTACCGATGATCTCGCCGCCTATCTATTTTCCTATAAAATTTTGCATTGTATTCATATAAGAAAGCAAGCTGGCCCGCTTGCCGAGATCTCGTTTGAATTTGCCGAGAACATAGGTAGGCGGGATGAAAATTTTTCCATATGAACACGCCAGCCCGCTTACCGGGATGAAGTCAAACAAGTCTTGCCGGTATAATTTAACACTTTTTACTTGGTTTTATGTTTGTTTTGTAAACAAGTATTAAATAAGCACCTGAAGCAATACTTTTTCTTGTAAGTAAACGAAGAAAAACACTAAAATCGCTAAGTATTTGTGTTGCTTGACTGAAATGTAGACGTTTGGCATACGCTAATTATAGAACTACATTGTAATTTCATCTCAGCAAGCGGCACGAAATACTCCATAATATATGAACGCACGGAAATATTCGTCTCGGTAAGCGAGACGTCCCAGTAAGCGGGATCATATGAACAGGCCCTTAGAGTATATTAAACGTTTCGAATTTTGGGCGAATTGGAAAATTCATCACGGCGCAATTTTAATACAAGTTTCTCGGGTTTGTGTTGTGTTTACAGTTTACATTCAGAAGTGGTTGCTCAGACAGCAAATTAGTTTACTTTGAAGCTAATATTTCGCTTTCTAAGCCACAGTATTATATAAAATTTTCTGTCTTCCGAGTTCTGTTGTCTTATAAAGATAAACCGTTCAAATTTCAGCGAAATATATTCGGCATTTGATGCCGTCTGGCTAAGATTCATACAGTATAAATATGCTAATCCTGTCCGCGTTTTAAATATATTAAACCGAACATCTTTAATATCCAAATCTGATCATTAATGGTGCATTTTATTACCTGAACAAGTATCAGTATCTTTAAATTCAATTTATGTGCAATTTTGACCAAAATTCAACCGACGACTGCTTTCAAAATATATATTTATATTTATTCCGCTCCTAAATCAACTGACGTCACTTTCCAGAATTTGGAAGGTAAATTCTGATTGGTCGACGTAGCGGAATTCAGTTTGGCGCTCGGGTAAGCAGACGGTAGTATTTCGTCGCTTGGCGTAAGAACTACAACGTCTGTGAGCTCAGCAGGCTACTTCACAAGTGTCTAGGAATCAATAAACAATTGAAAGTTAAATACAAAGTACTAAGTACTGCGTATACTTGAATGTGCCAGTGTAAGTAGCAACAATAACAAGACAAGTCAAAATTTGACATTTTGAGAAACGTCAAAGTTCTGCTTGTAATTTTCTGCTATTATTTTGTTTTTTTGTATCTCATTAACTTTTGTGCTACTGAAATGAAAAGCTATGGCTCAATCCCTGCAAACAGATTGTTTTTGTTTTCAGATAGGAAAGAATAAATTTGCTTACTACAGTAGATAGTTATACCATCTACTATGACATATAAAACAACTAAACAAATGGCAAATTCTTGCCTTAGTATAAATTACAAGATTACAGGATGGTAATGAATACCAATTTCACCCACAGTCCACCTTTCCCCTTAGGAATGAACATTGATAGATCATGAGCCCCAGCAGGTCATACTGTGCAGTGCATTGAAATGCTACATTCTATACTGGCATGAAGCTTGCTCTCAGTACAAATGAGCTCCAATAAGATGCGTATTACATCACTATATATGTCACTACATGTAGACTGTTGCAGTATTTGAAAAGAAATGAAAACCGATACTGGAAAAAATACTGATAATACCAATATACTGTATCGATATTTTTTCGCGATTGAATCAATGTGGTTGAATATTTTTTCGCGATTGAATACATGGAATAAAATTTTGTTGAATAACTTGAATAGGTCGGTTACCACAGTCAGGGTTTGGATATGGGTCAGGGTTAGGGAAGGGTTTGGATATGGCTCAGGATTAGGGAAGGATTTGGATATGGGTCAGGGTTAGGTCACAGTTTGGATATGTGTCAGGGATAGGATATATGGGTCAGGCACTAAATAATTTGAAACTTATGTTTCTACTACAAGAATGTTTATACTGTTTGTACCATTAGGCCACTACAAGTTAATCTTTAGTTTCTGGTCCGCCGCCCGCGTCCTTTCTCCGTAAAGTATTATTTCAGGACTATTTTGTTATTTGCAATTAATTTCTAGTTCTTTAAAATTTTCGCGAAGAACGATAGAACGATCAATATTCAATTTACACTAAAAAGACCTAGAAAAATGTAGTATTGAATGGTACAAACGCTGCCTTATCGAGATTACGAGGTAAAAAAAGTAGAAATATTAATAGATTATTTTGATATGTAAAATCCTTTGTAATCTGACATACATGTCGATTTATAAATAACATAAATGCAATTTATGTAGAATTTCATAACATTTTGATACAATTAGCATGAAAAGGGACAAGAAAGACAACAAAAATGTGGGCAAAGCCACAATTGTAATTATGTCCTATAGCCCTAACCACCTGCCCGCGTCATAAACGAAGGTAAGGCCGGACCAGAAACTAAAGATTAATGAATTAGCCTGGTATTCTATAATTACTCCAAATGCATTAATTTTATGAAAAATATTTGGAATTCGTAGGATTTTCTTGAAAAGGCGAGGACAGAAATTCAGCTGGGTGGACAATCAACTGCAGCAAGAAAAGTTCTGACTTGCGGGACTTATGTTGCAGTGCCGTGGCAAGCTCGATAATTGGGGGGAGCTCAGTCATATTCATATATTCGTGTTCTGCGTTATTAATTTCTTTTGAAATCGATTGTTTTTATGGTCTGTGAACACGAATAAGTGAATATGAGTCCTCCATTGCTACGGCACTGTGTTGAATGGCACTGAATGTGCGACAGCAAGTGAGCAAGCTATTTAATAAAATGACAAGTTCAATCACACTACATGACCTACCTGTGTATAGAATAGGGAACTTTTTGTATTAAGCACGCTTCATATCTTCTTAGATAGTGGGTCGATCTCAATGTCAAGCCATAATACTCCATGTAGGGTAGAATGTGTGCCTGATAATCACAGAATAGAGATCGATTCTGTCAATTTCTGTGCTAAAAATATTCTTCCTTTTTGCTCGACGAGCACATGGATAAAGTATGATCTGTGGTATGATGTAATTGTTCCCACGCGCATGCGTGAATATCCCCTCTCACCCCACTGAGCTCTACTATATATATCTGGAGACCGTGCTCCCATATCTCGTCAAACAAAAAAGTGTCCGCAAAAACATGGCGGATTTCGAGCTCCGCGTCCACTATTTTCGGGCGATTTACCACTGACAACATAATATTCTTTAAAGCCACCTGTTTTCGCACCCCCCTGGATGCAAAAAGTATACACTGTGTAATTATTAAACTATCAAGTTTCACAACTTTATATTTTGTCAACATGCCGCGTTAATATTGCTCGGTTTATTACGGTGGCCCGTTAGGGACACGCTTGTTCCGTAGAAAATCACATTCGTTCTGTATACTTGAAGTAGTTTTCCTTAATAACAGAGCGTTTCTGTATAAATGTGCGGCGTTTCCGCAGAAATATAGACGCTTTCCGTACAAATGTAGATTTCTTCCGTACAAATGTAAATGCCTTCCATGGAAATGTTATACATGCCTTCCATACAAACGTAGACGCCTTCCGTAGAAATATTATGCATGCCTTCCATACAAATGTAGACGCCTTCCGTAGAAATTTTATGCATGCCTTCCATACAAATGTAGACGCCTTCCGTGGAAATCTAAAACTAATGCGCGCGCATAGTCTGGTAACTATGGTAACTGCAGTTGCTATATTATGCAAAATGGCGGCATGTGTTTATTTTATTATTTTATTTTAAAGTTTTCGCCCATACATACAAAAAAAACAGTGTGTGCAAATACATAAACAGTGTACGCACGAATTTGCTCTTCCAAATTGCAATTTTTGTCCCACTGGCGGTCATATCGCAACAAGTAAGATCGTACAAGCAATTGTAGTATATGACAAATGTTTGGTGTGATGTAAATGGACGCTTTGTTGTTTTAGTCACGGAAATCAAAACTCCACATGGGATACTACATAAAATCTATACTATGGCGCTTGTGACGTTACTCTGAGTGTATACCCACACGGGCAAGCTTGAAAAATATGCCTGGCGACCTTTGGAATACTAGCCCAATGCTCTGCCAACTGAGCTACGCGGTCAGGTTGGTTCGAGTATGTGATATTTCGGAACCGAATCTAGTTCCTTCGATATCAATGTAATCTAATAATCATGATTTTTCTGTGTTGGTGTAATTGTACTCAGGTGAATATGTGATATAATACTCAAATAAATGATGCTTGTGATGTTACATATTTTTCAAGCTTGCCCGGTGTGGATATACACTCAGAGTAACATCACAAGCATCATATTCACCTGACTACAATTACACCAACACAGAAAAATCATGATTGTTAGATTACATTGATATCGAAGGAACTAGATTCGGTTACGAAATATCACATACTCGAACCGACCTGACCGCGTAGCTCAGTTAGCAGAGCATTGGGTTAGCATTCCAAAGGTCGTAGGTTCGATTCCCACCGTGCCCATGCAGGCATATTTTTCAAGCTTGCCCGGTGTGTGGATATACACTCAGAGTAATGTCTGTTATTGTTTATACTTGTATCCTAAATGTTTTGGAATCCCGTTTTTGGAGATTGAACTGATAATCTCTGTGTGGTAATTCCAGCCATGTAGCCTATTTTGTAATTAATTTTATGTAATATAGTGTATAAGTATTGTGTTCAATGGCAAAATCTGTAAAATAAAATAAATAAATAAAATAACATCACAAGCATACTAGTATAGATTTATAGTATCCCATGTGGAGTTTTGATTTCCGTGACTAAAAACAACAAAGCGTCCAATTACATCACACCAGACATTTGTCATATACTACAATAGCTTGTACGACCTTACTTGTTGCTTTATGACCGCCATTGGGACAAAAATTGCAATTTGGAAGAGCAAATTCGTGCGTACACTGTTTACATGCCGCCATTTTGCATAATATAGCAACTGCAGTTACCATAGTTACCAGACTATGCGCGCGCATTAGTTTTAGATTTCTACGGAAGGCGTCTACATTTGCATGGAAGGCATGCATAAAATTTCTACGGAAGGCGGCTATGGAAGGCATCTACATTTGTACGGAAGAAGTCTACATTTGTACGGAAAGCGTCTATATTTCTGCGGAAGTCGTCTGAATTTTCTACGGAAACTCCGCACATTTATACAGAAACGCTCTGTTATTAAGGAAAACTACTTCAAATACACAGAACGAATGTGATTTTCTACGGAACAAGCGTGTCCCTAACGGGCCACCGTACATTACCATTAGTTCTGAGCACGTGTTACGTAACATACAAAAAAATCTCCTCTTAATCAAGTACTCCGCAAACAGTTTACACTATACCAGGAGATATAGAAATATAGCTAACTATTTACAATAATACGGTAATATACAGAATGTGCTTACTATAGTAAAAAGATATAAATTACGATCTCACGAAAGCAATTGCTTTCTCCCTAAAAACAGAAAAATTACTAAGATTACTCATTGACATTGTCATTGTCAGTGGGATATTGTTCCACCCAATAATAGTTCTTGGATAAAAAGAATACCTATATACATTAATGCTAGTTTGCAAATTGTTTTGGGGGATTTCCTTTGGTAGTCGTGAAACATGTCTGCGATATAATGGGGAGACTTCTACACAAGCCTTTAACATTCTCAACTTCCTTTTACAACATTTAGGCCTTTTACCTCAGAATATAAGTTCAACTGTCAGAATATAGGTTCAACCTCAGAATATAAGTTCGACTCTCTACAACAAAAGGTTTGATTGGCGCACAATACACGTGATTAGATTCACGACCACTACAAGTGATTTGATTGGCGCACAATACAATTGGATTTTTGCCAGTGATTGATTGTTAAAAATACCCCACGCACACAGACGCGCAAGGATTTCAAGCTCGGGCAGAACAATATTAAATTGAGCAAAATATGACGAACTACAGAGAAAACAAGAAAGCCATCCTCACACTTTGATATCAATAGTATATTAAATAATGATGAAGACACTAGAAACGTCGTATCGTGAATGTAATCGAGTGGGCTTTGTATTCATTTATAAAAAAACAGTGTAGCGAACGAAAACGTGAGTGATTAATTGTTATTCATATTTCTAGCTGACACAATGTCTGCAACTCAAATGACCATCACTCTAATATGCTACCAAGACAGCTGTAAACGTGATACGATGCTGAGATTAAAAAGTTAATAATAAAGATTATTAAAAAGTTGATAAAATTGAAATTTCGACTGCAAACTGTCAGTTTTCTTCAGCAATAAAATTAAAGGCGCTATATTTTTGCATACATGTCTTGAAAAACAACTCGTAGTGCACTATTGTCTCTAGAAGATTGTGATTATGGAATGTATAAATTGGCGGGGAATTCTTTTCTTTCGTTGATCGCATTTTTGTCCAGTGTTCAACCTGTCACGTCTCCAGAAAAACTCGTTTGTCAGAATTCTTTACGCGTTGTTCTACAGGGTATAAAAAAACGACACCTTTAGAAATCAAGTTATTGTTGAAATTTGAATACATAACACTAAACAGGACAGAAGTGATTTATTATACAGGGTGTATAAAAAAAAACGCAACCTCGGAATTTCCCAAGAAATCGACATTGTTTTAAAGACAAAAGATTTTGGGCGCCTGGGAAATTAAAATAGCACAACTGTCAAAATTATTGCACACGCGAGTACATAAAGCAAAATTTATGCATTTATTTAATGCACAACAACAGTAATAAGATCTATTAGCAATTCAATTTCAATTCCCAGCGGCTTAAAATCTTTTATGCTTAAGCATTGCAAAGTGATTTCTTAGGAAATTCCGAGGTTGCGTTTTTTTTATACACCCTGTACATGCATGACAAAATTTGAAACTTTAATTTGTTGGACAATGTTTTATGCAGTTATGCTCCTTCATACGATCAGAAGCTATTTTAAATTCCCAAGGGCATAAAATGTTGTGTATAACAGCAATAGCTTGATTTCTAAAGGTGTTTCTACACCCTGTATTATTTTGGTGTGTATGTCATGTTTTTATCGCGCCCGCCTTCCTTACATGTCATCCGCGCTTCGTGAAACGTCATGTAGAGTGATAGTATAATGACTCTGAGCCGTTTAAAAGGTTAATATAATCGACGATCAAGGGATTCAAGTAGCATGCTTTTTAAAATAAATACAATATAATTTCAATCATAACTCATAGTGGAACCCCCTGTGGCAATGTGAGGATGAAAACAGCTAACTTGACGAGATATAGTGCAAACAACATGGCTTGAATGTTTGATTGAAATAGACAGGGGACGTATCCGCCGATTGAATGTTGTATACTTTTCATAGTGTTCTGGAATATAATCTCGAACAGTTTGTGCCAGTGTCCGCTATAAGCTTCCCGACAACGCGCTTTCGCGCGAAACTTCCAAGTTTTTTTGGGTTTTTTTCAAAAGTGGTTTCAGTATAACAATAAAAGTCGAATAGTTTTAGGCATGCGAACGGGCTGGTTTGGATGTTTTTGCGCACCATTACATTGTCACCAGAAATATTGTCATTCAAAGTTGTTTATTCTCCCTAGGCTTGTTTAGTCGAAAAGCACAATGAATACAAGTGATGAAAGGACATGAATGTTGGATTGGCGTTGTCTAGAGACATTGTGTATTGAAATTCATGCATGGGTATGTTGTTAACTGGCTTCCTTAATTTAGCACTGGTGTAATAGACAATAACCAGACACTGCAGCAAGGCACTAGTCGCTAGTCTTGCTTGACTGCTGTATTTGAATTGTAATTGTTGTTCACAGTTTGCTTATCGTGTTAGTACCCAAATTACTGTAGCCTCCCCCCCGGTAAATCATACCCTGGCAGATATATATATATATATATATATATATATATATATATATATATATATATATATATATATATATATATATATATATATATATATATATATATACCCTGGTAGTAACTGTACAGTTTGTGCTAGAATATTTAGTAGCACTTACCCAGAAGAGGTTTTCATATTGCTGATCATACACACATACATATATTTATTATTCAGCTCAAGTGACGGATTGTTCATTAAGTATTACGCTTACTTGTGTACTAAGCCTAGACTAATTATCTTTACAACAGTTGTAATATTATTTTCCTAACTATGTTTATCCTAACCCACCCTGTCAACTTTCCCTGTAGGAGGAAACTGGAGCACCCGAGAAAACCCACGACTTTCAATCGGGAGAGCGTTGACTGACTCTTTTCACATCAGTCGATTACGAGAATTGAACCCACAATCTCAGAGGTGAAAGACGCTTGCTCTGATGACTGTGCTACCAAAGCTGATTGCACGACGGAAGTCCCTGATCAACTGACAAACGTAATCAGTCAATTTGCAAAACCATGCCCAAGCTTGAAGTCTTAAACTTTTGTAAATATCACCAACTGAAAGTATACATTGTTGAATACAATTGTTGCATTTCTTGAAAGCATATTTAATTTTGCCATCTTGTATAGTATATCGCAATGCATCAATTTTACCACCATTGCATTTTCAGTAGAAAATATTGCCCAAGTATGATGTATCCGTCCCTTTAAAGAATATCAAAACTCATCAGAAAACATTGCCATATTAAAAGTTGTTTCTTCTCCCTAGGCTGATAAAAAGACATGAATGTTGGATTGGCATTGTCTAGAAACATGTATACTGTAGCTATGTCTGTTGTCATTACACTCAAAACAAATTCAAATTCATGCATGGGTATGTTATAACTGGTTTACTTTAATTATTTAGCACTTGAGTAATAGACAATTAATGAAGACACAATCACGTCACTGAGTGGCGGATATCAGGGAATCAGGGATGGACCAGCATGGTCTAGTAAGGAGAGGGGGGGGGGGTCTGTATTCTGGCAATTTGGCAAAACAGCCTCCATGCGGTGCAAGTGTACAACTGAGTTACTGAGTAGCTAGTTCACCTAGTTGTAGCCTTGTAGACACTGCAGCAAGGCACTGATTGCTAGTCTTGCTTCACTATTGTATTTGAATTATAATTGTTGTTCACAGTTCGCTTATCAACATGTTAGTATTCAAATTACTGTATTTCATTCATCATCCGCCCCCCCCCCCAGGAAATTCATCCCTGGCGGATATAGTAACTGTTGGCAATGATGCCTAGTTTCAGGGTGTTAGCCAGGCGGCCGCATATTTTCTTTAAATAGCAATTTACATGTTTTGTAATATTTCTTGAATACTTCGAATTGTTGTCATCTGCTGTTTACTTTACATATGGTGTATGTTTTTATATTTTCCCCAATCGAAAACATTTTGAATGTGGCTGAATTGAAGTATGGACAAACGCGCCATGTTTTTGTAACCATGTTGATGATTCTCACATTCTCACATGAAGTATCAAGGAGGATAATTTGAAACCGCTGTTTTAAAAAAAAGCAATCGCTTTATCACTCGAGCTCCACATGCTAGTTTAGAGTTATAGTTAAACACTGCTGTATTGTGTTTTTCATTATACATCGTAGTGATCATACTGTTCATACCATGTGTGTGCTTTTACTAATTTAATGACGGAAATGTGCATCTGAAAGTAAAAAGTTCAACAAATAGAACACCACAATAACAAAAAATTGCAGCCACGCTGCAATTATTATTATTATTATTACTATTACTATTACAATATTATTGACTTATTAGATCACAATATCTTAATTTGTGAATTAAAACAATTGGATATTCCATTTGTGCTATTGGGTTGGATATCTGCCTTTTTCACAGACCAAACACAAGCAGTCAGAGTTGATTTATCTGAACGGAAACAACTTAGTCTTAGAGGGAGAATTCCATAAGGAACCAAGTCAGGAGTTATTTTTTACTTTTGACTATTTTTAGCTATTATAAATGTTAATGTTGGTCTATCATAGTATTATGTAAATGACTCGTACAGTAACTGCAAAGACTTTATTAATTAAACCTTCTTATATCTTATCTTATATTGAATACAATTGTTGCATTATCTATCTTGTCTGTTGCAATGGAACAATTTTAGCACCATTGCATTTTCACCAGAATATATTGCCCATGTATCCGTCGCTTTAAGGATCATCAAAACTTATCAGAAAACATTGCCATGTTAAAAGTTGTTTTTCTCCCTAGGCTGATAAAAAGACATGAATGTTAGATTCATTTGGCATTTTCTAGAAACAGTGTATAGCTACATGTACGTCTGTGTCATTGCACTTAATACGAATTGAAATTCATGCATGTGTACGTTATAACTGGCTTCCTTTAATTATTTAGCACTAGTGTAATAGATAATTCAACCCCAGCAGTTAATAGATAACTCAACACCCCCCCAGCTAGGTATCCAACACTGCCTCCCACCCACTACAATACAATACCTGTATAGTTATAGTGAAAGCTTGCACGTGTTGATCTTGTTGTAATTTTGAAAATCAGTAGAAGCAACCAGAGCCTGAACTTACTGTCACGCACTGAACATTTTACGACGAAATTGCAATTTTCCGACCAAATACTATAAATTGGTTGGACATTTTGGCTGATAATAACAATCAGTTTTCTTGCAAGAATGCTTTAACTATAAGCTGCGTCCAACCTCCTATTGTTAAATTTCTTAGCGTTTTTACTTCGCTGTATGAAGTATTATTTATCGATGTGATTGACGAAGTGGAGGCCTGGAAACCAAGGTTACATTTACACTGTACCAGATAGCTTTCCATAGCGACGTGAAAAAAACACCTACTGTATCTGTAGCATTTAGGAACGCTATTTTCAGATGAAATATTGCAATGGAGAGATGTTGTTTCACACTTTCACTCTGCTTCTGAAAGTTGTAAATTCCATATCACATAGGTTCCTTTTCGCGCCAGTACGCAAAGCTATCAGGTAAAGTGTATATAGTAGCGTAAACGAAACGGGAAACTGTCCCACCATATTGGAAAGTTTCCAATCAAATTTCGTTTTGGTTGGACTTTTTCCCTACAACTTTTGGGCGTTAATTCAGGTTCTTTGCAATCTTGTTGAATTTTTATTTTCTTTCAGGGATTGTTGTTTTTATCCACATTGCAAACGAAAAATTGGACTTCATTCGCATAACTGTATGTTTGAGAAGATTGAAGCTTGTTGTAAAGACTTGGGAGGAACAATACGAACTAAGGTTTGAACAAAGTTGAGGTAAAAGATTTTTGCTTCTCTACTGATGTTCACATGGCAATGTTATAAAAATCTCGTGTCTGTTTGTTGACAAGCTGCAGCTTCTTCAGCAACTTGTTCACGCTTTCTTTCTTGTTCGTCTTAATCTTTAATTGTGCCGTGCAATCTTGTTCGTCGCTGTTTTTTCTATAATTGTGTTTATCCTACAAGTCAGGCCTGGCGTTGACCAAGTTTCATTGGTTCAAAGACAAACATGGCTTTGTCTTGTCCTGTCTTGTACTTGTTTTCTGGTAATTTAACTTATGTTTAAGTTTTTGATTCAGTATATTTTGTTCCTTTGTTTGTTTTCATGTGTACAACTTATAATTGGATTATGTAATGTAATCACGTCATTGCCAGGATATATATAACATTGCTGATTTTAACTGCCCCCAAAAAAGTGGGTAGTAGTTTAGTGCAGTCACGTCAATGCAGCAATAATCGTTAATGCCGCAACACAGATAGCATTGCTGATCTTAACTGTCCTATCATGTTGGCTAGTGCAGTCACGTTAATGCAGCGTGCGGAAAGTGATTCCTGTAACTTAACATCAGTTGGCATTTCGTTTAATGTGGCCGATTAAGTCCAACGTCAGAGTGAAAAACATGTTTATTTCAATATTTTATGAGAAGGAATGAAAATAAGAAGAAAAGTCCCCTTCCACCTTGTTCAAAGTTGCTAGTTGTTCGAATAACTATTCTGCAGGATCGTCAACCCGCATTTATGCAAATACAACACTTATGAAGTGTAAATTTTGCTCTAAATCTGTGATAATTTGTACACCAAAATTATTTTATATACCTGTACGTGATCCTTCGTGATACAATGAACAATTGTTCCTGACGATTTTAGCACAAGGAAAATACAAAAAATTAAGTGTGCTATTAAATATTAAGTGAATAATCAAATTCCGAGAATTTAGCAATTACAATATGCTAGTGTAACGTGCCCATTTATGCATGGCAGATTGTTTTATTTAATTTAAGGTGGTTATACCCCTTCTTTAACACATTTTACAAATTTCTTTCAAAATTTTGGTTTAGTTTGTTTTATATATTTTAAATATTGTACCTTCAGAATTTATAGTTACTTGCTTGTTTTTTTAAATGCGAAAAATACTTTTAAAGTGGTCATGATCCAAAATTTTCTCCCTAGCAGCAACTTAGCAACGCGTTTTTATCCCAAATTGACATAAATTATTTGAAAAACCGCGTCTTTTGTACTTTCTACTTTTGGTGTATGTTTTTAAGGTCCTTTTGATTAGCTGGAATTTGATTGGTCCATTTTGCATGTACATGGCCACACATTTTTCACATCAACTTGACAACTTCTCCGTTGCTCTGGCTGTAAACATAGCGTCGAAAGTCTTTATTATTTCTGAATATTTAGTCGAAAATTACTTTGTTGAATTTTTGCATCCTTTTGTTATTTTAAAAATATGGGAAATAATTCACAAAAGAAAATAATTATAGTAAATACAGCACATTTGCTTGTGAAAGCTTTATGAATCAAAGCTTTTTGAGATTCATGCCCTAAATTAAAAAAAAATTGCTCAGATTTGAAACCCCACCCCCTATAAAAAATTAGAATACAGTGATGTCAATATTGCATCTTGTGTCGTTCGTACTTAGATATTATCGTGAGATTTATTAGCACGTGTACTTACATAAAAAATTGAATCCAAAAGATGTCGTCCTTTAGGAGATCGTCCAGTTCTTCATATTCTGTTCTATTGATAGGGGGGTGGATCTTGTTAACACAATTGAGGGAATGGAGAACTGCGTTTTTAAGACTGTTCGCTGTGGTCGATTTGATTGCGTTGCTCCGCCCTTTCATGTAAAAAATATTTATCACTACATTTATGCAATTTCATGTAAATACAAGCTTGCATGAAAACATATTAATTATTGAGTTAAGAATGGCGTAAAAATATCGCAGGTATGAATGAAATCGAAAACACAAAGCAAGTACCCTATGAAATTTTAATACCTAAATGTTTGTATAACACTTACACAAGTCCCAAACATAGCCAAGAGTCCAAGACAACGATTAAAGACCATTAAATTTATTAAAAAACATCTGTTTATTCATGCTTTTCACACTTTGCGCTGTTTAGGCTTCCACGTAGCTGCTGTGTGTGCCGGTGCGTTAAGGATGGGACGAAATTCCTTGTACATGTCAGGGTTTTCTGTTAGGCCTTGACGAAGTTCCCACGGGCGAAATGGATAACAGAACAGCTCTTCGGGCAGATTAAACATACCTCTTTTTTCGCGTTTGGAACTCCTAGCGTTCCACAAGTGATTTTATCCGTGACCTTCTCTTTTTTGCCTGCGGTATATGTTGTTCATTTTTTAACATACAACATACAGACCTATGCCTGCTAAAGGCACTTTGTTTGCATCTAATGTGAACCGGCCTTATTTTCTTCACTTCAGAACATGGATGATCACGTTGCAGGAATACTGCGAAAAACGATAGACAAATAGAACTTCCTTCAAGAGAATAACGAATGAATAATAAAATTAAATGATGACAATACAAATACATACCTCTACGCTTGTTGAACAATATAAGTCTTGTCAACGTAACTGTCACAAGCTGCCTCCAATTTTCTTTCACACGATCAGATTCGACTTTGGGCGTAAGGTCTTTAATCTCCTTCACAAAATACTCGCAGAGGTTTAGAAGGTCGCTCGTTAGTGGCAAGAATTCTGGTGCATTGTTCTTCTTGAAAGCAAGATTCCGCAATGCTGGATTAGTTACCTTGTTTCCCCATTCTTCTTCATACAACTGGATGAAACAGCTAAGTCTCGGTGGCTGAGATATTGAGCGTCACATTTGATGATACGGCAGTCACAATAGGCATACGGACGGACGAAGCAATCTTATGGTTACGTGCACTAGATGCGAAGATTTTTTAGGCGTGGACGGTGTATCCATAGCAACAGCGATACCGGACGTAACTTGTTCATCATACGAACTTTCGTCTGTGTATTCAACAAGGCTGTAGTTTGCCATGCCGCAGGTTGTTGATAAACATCCAATGTCGAAAGGTTGGGTTACATCAAGTTTCTTTTTACTGCGTTTGTGTTTGCTTTCGTTAACTAAAATATTGAGGTCGTTTTCATGCAAAAGTCCAATTACCGTCGATTTCAGCCGTCAAAATCCGCTCAATACCGTTGAAGTCCATTCAAAAGCTCTGTTACATTGAAACTAACTAAAAAGTTACGTTTAAAATCAATCACCACAACCCATTCTCTCTTGCTGATTACCAAGTGATCAATACTTTGCACTCGCATGTCAGAACAATCCAGCAATTTAAAAATGGTGCTCTCCCGACAGATTGGGGTGCTCCCATGCACGAAAAGTAAAACGCAAAACATAACAAAAAGCATTTCGCAGACCTGTTTTCTGTAGACTGTTTAAATGTTGACTGTAATATCTCCTCCTTTCATGTACGTGAATAATTATTAGTTTAAACTACGAACGTTAATGGAGCGGTAATTTTCCTGTAGTCACATGAATAATCTGAAAGCTATGCATAAAGTATGAGAACCGCCAAGTGTGTTAAAAACAATGTGCATCTCATTACACAGCGCCCCGTGATGCTCAAACAAATAATTGACATGATGGGATAGTGTGCTCATGTCAAAATCATTTTCCCAAAGCTCGCCTAGTATCGGCTCCATTGCAACAGGTAATTGAACAAACAGTGTAAAACGTTTCAAATATATATTCATAAAACCTTATGATAATACAAAGTTTTTAATTATACGTTAAATGTTTATAAATGTTTCAGTTCTGCTGAACATCTGGATAATAGCTATTGTAAAACGGCGGTACGAAAGGCGCCATAGCACCAGGCTGTTTTTGGCCATTCTCTTGCAAATAATCCACCTACATAAAATAATAAATTTACACACAATTTCATCTCGAATCGCTGATATTCTTTCAAAGATTTGGTGGCTCTTAATAGATCCGTTTGTTTTTGCTCGATCCCTCACTGAAGATTTAGCACCCACAAAATCTCCTCCAGCATGATCGTATCCTCCAGATACGCTTCAGGGTGTTCGCGGTACCTTCTCGTCATCTCGTAAAAAAACGACAGCTGTAAAAAAACTGTCCAACATAACACTGTAAAATTCCCACAAACTCGCGAGCTCTCTGTTCCTTTCGTCCTCCTGATCCCTGCGTCTTGCTCTGTACCGCCTGTGTCTTTCATTTACAGAGACTGTATCAAATTGAATAAAATTGACAAGCTAAGAACAGCGCGACCGCTCATTATGAGACGTGCGAGTAATCGTCGGTGTGTGAGTAATCGGACGTGTGAGTAATCGGACGTGTGAGTAACCTATTTCTTCCATTTCCATTCTGTTTTCATTTATTTCCGTAGTATTAATGCGCATGTGTCGACGCGATACATACATAATAACCGTCACTGTGAATAAAATGACAACCATAAAAATTACTGCTGTGAATAGTCCAATCTGTACTTTGTCTGTTTTCGTTTTAAGCCGATCATCTTCTGGGATACCAGGCGTTTTACGAGAGACTTCTTTGGATGACGAAAACGTAGTGGGGTGTGAAAAGGGACTCATCACTGAGGTAGTGAAAGTGGGAGGGGGAAATGCTGCATGGTATCTGAGGTTCTGGTTGATATTTATATGTATTTTATCAGTATGATATTTTGTTTCATTGCTTGACCAGTGGAAGAGGAAAGATTAGTTTGGTTTGAAATTTGGACAGTGTACCCACATCTCAATTTTTGAACAAATCGTTGACAATTCTTTCATTTTCATAGCTTAAAATGAAATCATAAGGAAGGTTAAAATAAATGCTTACTGTATTTGTTATCCCTGTCTCTTAAAGTAAAGCATTTCCTCGGCGCTTTCACATTTCCAAACTGGATTCAAAGTTATCTATATAGCTAGAAGCGAGCTGCATTTGTCCTAAAAGCAGCGAAAGTCGTTTCTTCAAGTACAATTTCAAGTAATACGCAAGCATTTCATCGCTATCAATTGTTGAAGGAGCCGCTCCATACTTACCTGCAGTCTTGTAGTCAGTGTGAAACACAATGATTGAACGTTCAAGGCGAAATTAATAACGTTTTTCCGTATACAGATTATTTATTCAACTCACCCTGCCGTCCCTCGTCATGTAATTAGTCTAATGGTCACGAATAAAGAAATAATAAAGAAATCATGCAGGTATCGAACCTGTTGAGGACCTGAACTCTAGGCTAATTAAATATTTATGAACGACGAACAATGAAACGAATAAGCTCTTAAATGTTACCTCTGTGATTGCACGTAGTGTGTGCTGAACACCTCTCGCACGAAAGCTGCTAAATTTGTTTCATGTTGACTGGACGCCATATTCACTAATTTGCATACATACGCGCAATACGGCGAACGAATCGGAATATGTCGGAAAATCTTTGAAAATCTCGCTGTGACATACTTTCTTTATATTTTTCAAACAAGAGTCTGTTCTCTTGCTCCAGTTGACTTTGTAAGCGCCGTAGAAATATTATCTCTGGCAAACCGCTGTGATCGACGCTATTTCTACCATAATTAAATTTTACAATGTTGATAAGAACACTTATTATTCTACTTAATGTGGAAGGTTTTAACTTAAGATTGTCTTTTAAGAACGTGATATACTTTTGAACTAATCCTGTGTCGTTACACAAGGGAAGTGTCAGCATGGTCCTCCCTTCCGAGCAGGGTTCAATTGTTTGGTGTAGAAATTGATGAGTGTTCGCAGTAGATGCTTGTAAGTGTTTTACTTTGGCGAAGAAGTATTAACTTTTAGCACTGCGTAGATATATGATAAGTTTGCAAACCTTTGTTAGTTTCTAGCATAGGTAAAACAATTTGAAGTTCAGGTAACACATTTGTTGAAGCCTCTATTTCTGTGTCTCCAGCGGTGTGCTCCTGTGGCTGAATAGGATCTATATAAGCGGCTCCTTAGCCGTAAGAATTAATAGTCGTGCGAGAAAGTGCTTCTCAAATTCCGACTCAATTTCACAACCAAAACTTTCCCCAGTTAATAATTTAATGGATGAAATAAAATGTAAAGATGAGAATGTTGTTTTACCGAAGGAAAGCAGACTACAGCTATCCTCGACAGGTGATTTCGCTTCCTTAAAGCTGTTTATATGCAACACTATAAAACTGCATCTCAGCAGTTCCCAGTCATATTTCCTGCACCATCATATCCTTGCCCACGACAGTCCTCCATACGTTGCATGGCCAATGCCCTTGATGAAGTTGGAGATTTCTTCAGATAGAGCTTCTCCAGTCAAATCTTTTTGGCGTGGATTAAATTTTAAAAATAACTCCCGTATCTTCATTAGATTGTCAACAAATCTCAAATTATCACATTTGTTTTACATTAGGGCATCCATAGGCCCGTCAGTCAGCACAGAGAAAAACTTCGCATCTTTTACCCCGCTAACAAGCACTTCATACGACGACGATACGATTAATCTAGCAAGGGACTCCCTAATCTTAAGGCCCTCGGAATCTTCTAAGGTCTTAAAGTATGTTACTATGGAATGTCGTAATACGTTTGTGGAGACACGGATACTTACTTCTTGGCCGAATAAATCTCCCACGTACTTGCATAAACTTGAACTATCCCTGAATGGATCTTCGGTGTAGTTGGGAAAAAAGTAGGCATGCGAGACTGGACCTTAGCTAAATTGTATTGATGCAAATAATAGACTAATTCTCGGTCTTCTGATAGGTCCATATTATGTGGGCCGGTAGAATGAACAGCCTTGAAGTCGTTTTCGATCAAAACACAGTCGTGTCTTCCCTAAACACAATAACGTTTGTGCGGAGAAACGAAATTACGTCAAATGGATTCTCCCCTGACTCAACGAAGTCTTGTAATGTGCATATTTCCTTAGACCTTCCCGGATTAACCGTCGTGTATGTTGCCAGCATAACGAAATCATGAAGATGTCTGGCCTTTGCTACGCCCGTTGTTTCGAAAATCTTAGCTCTTAGATTTCTAAGCGTGACTAAAATATGGTTAAAATAGAATCTCTGTGACGCCTTTTTTATGCACAATCCTTCCTCATTCGAGGTCTGCCTTTGATAAGATCTACACGACATAAACGCCTTGTAACTATCTAATGCGCTCCAATCTTCGCGAAAGTAATATTTGATGACATTAATAATGCAAGTAAGATGTACTGTAATTGTGTTCGGCATTAGTTTTCTAACTTTTGATAGATAATCAGCATATTCACAAATTTGGGTGTTCGTGTTAATAATATCGAGAGTCACAACTGGTACATTCCTA
This sequence comes from Paramuricea clavata, assembly GCA_902702795.2. Classification (NCBI taxonomy): domain Eukaryota; kingdom Metazoa; phylum Cnidaria; class Anthozoa; order Malacalcyonacea; family Plexauridae; genus Paramuricea; species Paramuricea clavata. The sequence continues at coordinate 18,807 of CACRXK020000275.1, forward strand.
ATGATGCATGCAGAAATATAAAAAACAATATATTCTTTCGACTAATTTGTCCAGAGTTTGTTTGGCAAACGGGGCGACCATTCCGTTTTGGGTTTAATTAAATTGTGTAAAACTTACATAGTTCTGTTACTTCACTGTTTACGATTTCGCCAGCCTCTTCTTTGATTAATTTGTGGGGAGCCCTGCATCTTTTCCCTGATTGTGGCGTGGAGTCATGGCCGCCGTCTTTGCTCGTACCACGACTGGAAGGCGGCGTTGGAAATTCTGTTGTAAATGAGCTGATAGCAACAACTTTAGACGTCTGCTTTGGTGAGGTTGGGGTCGCAGTTTCGACAATCGCCGTATTTTGCGGCGACGAGGAAGCAGCAGTGTTGGACGTATTCAGCGTTGGACGTGATAACGTAGCTTTCGGTATTGCAATAGCTCCATCGTCATCTTCTGAACTTTCCCCATCGCTGTAAGCAACTAGTTTGGGTGGGTCACTTGCAAACTTTGGGGGCAACTTGGACAGTCGATATGGCGGGCGACTTTTGCACGTGGTTTTTCCACTTTCTCGTTCATCAGACGTTTCAAGTCATGCTCTCGAATAAGACCAAACACTGAACTTTTCACTTGAGGATTTGCCTCTTTAAAAACACGCCTTTCGTCAGGGGTCGTGTGTGGAGTTTCGATTTTAGAGTTGATTAACCACAGCCTAACTCTGCTTCTCGAAACAGTGGTGGAAGATTGGAACATGGCCATTTAGGAACACCGCCATCTGATTCGCCACTCCATGGAATTTTCGGATTGTTTGTGTATGCGCACGGAGTATTCGGTCTCAAGACTGTCCGAGTTCAACATAATAAATAATAATAAACAACTTTATTTGAACTTTATTCTATCAAATTACATATTATATTACTATGCTAAAATTGTGTTATATATACATTCACTATTCACTAACCAAAAATTGGGTTGATATACTGCAGTTAGCATAGAATAAAATAGAGTAAAATGTACTGGTGAGTAAATTTTACATATTTACACTACACCAAATTTTACATATTTACACCATATTTACACTATACGAAGTCTGATGGTATTACTATTACTTTCCCATCTCTCTTCCACTAATGCACCAGTCAATGTAAACCCCGCCCCCCCCAACCCCGGGCATTAGGCGGGGATTAGATATTTTCGTTTTTAATCAGAGCTAATGCCCCGCCATGCGGAGCCAGTTAAAATGGACAAATGCCCCGGTTAGTGGGGCTTCAGAACCATATTAAGCTGGTGCCTGGGGTGAGAAATTAGGCTGATATTTTATTTATATGTGTGGTCATCGTTCAGGTTTTTTTATTCTTTAATATCAATAGACCTTAGAGGTGCGTATGTCACACCATTGTCAATAAAATGAATTGCAATGCAATCTGGGAACCATATAAGAAAACAAATTACCTAGTATTTATATGCATTGAAAACCGTGTGACGTAAGCACTTCTAAGGAGGGTAACTTCGTACATAAAACACAAGCATCATACACTTATGATTGCCACTAAAACCTTATTATTTATTTATGTAACAATGTGGAAAGAAAAAAGAGCATGTCAAGCATAACACAAATTGTTTGTTCGTTGTTTGTTACAGTAAATTTCTTTCCTTTCACTTCTTCCGGCTTGTCCTTTGGTTTCTTCCTGTACATGCTGTGGAAAAACAACAGACCAACATATTATAAACAATAAAGTAGGATGCTCTGAAGAGAGGGAAATTTGATGGAATGTGTAACAGTTTCAACATCATACCTTTGCATTCGTCACACAACCAATTGGGTGGAACAACTGTTAAACCAATACATGGGAGGTGGAAAGACACTTTTGTGCATTCTGCCCCATAGCATCTTGCCATAATCCCATACTCGGGTTGAGAGCAATAGCAGGTCTGTTCTGCCTCGGGTTCTAATATTCAAATAATGTTGAGTTTACAATGTATTGATGTGCCATTCACTTACAAGCTATGTAAAAATCTCCTTATGATTCTTGTCACAATGGAATGTGATTTACAGTACATACTTTAGATGCAAAAATTCTCCATGATAACACATCAACTGCCAGAACTGTCTAGTACCTATATGAATTTGGTAACTGATTTGCTCACAACATGTGCTGCAAGTTTCAGTTACCAAATGCTATGAAGCAAATTTACCTTTCTCACGCTGGGTTTATCCGCCATTCTTTGGGTACTGCATCTCTCAATCTGAGATATAAAGCACACCGCAATACGAAATTCCCGAAATTACTTTATGTGCAGTGTATAACGGTAGATTTTCAATTACAAATTTAAAAAGTCCCCTATCCCATTGTTTTAACTGTTCAAGTTCTTTGACGAGGGTTGACAGTGCCCCCAAAATGACGTATTTTGGCCTTCGTGAGACAGGCTAATTACAAATGATAATGTTATTAATGTAAAAAACGGCAAACCTTGACAATCAGGACAGTACCACTGGCACGGAGGAGCTCTTTTAATCCCTACACACTCGAAGTGGAACCATTGAAAATTGCAATTACTGCCATCACATCCAATCATCTTTCCTTCTTCAGGTCCTTCACACCAGCAATATTTATCCACAGCTGATGATTCTTGGTTGGCAGCTATTTAATTAAGTAAAACAGTATTGGATTGTTACTCGTACTAAAATAAAAATACATGCTACCGAAAGAGTGAACATACGGTATTTGACTTACCCTTCTTCTTCTTTCGTCGAGTTTCTGCGGCCTTTCGAGCCCCTTCCTTTCTTCTTTCTTGTACCATTTTGAGGTGGTCTATCCACATTCTAACTTCTTTTACGTCGAGCATCGTCTTCATTGCCAAACAGGTGATCACTTCATCACTAATTGTAGCTTCGCCAGCTTTCGTGATGCGATTGAATTCCTCTTTGAGGACTACGGATGGAGGAAGGCTATCACAGACTGAGACACCTTTTTCTGAAATGAGTCTTACTGTGTCTTGTGGCTTAAGATAATGCCCCGAACATATTCCATTGCATTCTTGGCACTGTCCTCTCCAAGGTCTCTCCGGATCTTTAACTGGAAGAGGGAACATTGAAACAGGCGGTCCCGTTTCAAACCATGTGTGTTGGATTTCACGCCCACCTTGCTGGCACAGCGGATGAATGCATTTTATGTTATTACATGTTACAAGCATAAATGCATACTGACTTGGAAGTCCTTTCACCATATGACGTTCTCTCACAGCCCAAATACTTTCAAAGTATTCATAAACGCCAGGTTTAGATTTCCTTAACTCTGCTTGGTTTTTCTTTGTCCCATTAAGAAAACACAGAAGATCTGGACGTCGTTTATGCAGGGATGCATCTTCATCAGGCTTTACACCTTTCACCAAAGAAATATTGCTATCGCCACATGGTGCACCATTCACACGGTCTATATACACATCTGTAGCCAAATCTAGGTTTTTCTCCAGTTGTGAAGAGTCTAGTCCTTGAGAAGTGAAGTTTGAACCATTTAATGTTGATGGAATATAAAGGTTACTGTGAGCAATTGCCAGGCAGCTATTCATTAGCTCTACTTTGTTTAGATACGATCCACCACTTTGTCTTGTGGTCACTAAAGTGCACACTTTCTTTCGCTGTATATGAAGTTCAGTCCATAGAAACTGGACCTCCACATGCGAAGGGCCTTCATCGGATGCCCCATCTACTCGGATACAGTCTATTGGCTTGTTCGAAACCCAAGGTTTCATTTCTTCACGTTTCTCTAGCATTTTGAAATCTTCTGCATGTTGAGAAGGATTTTTCGGAAATATTGCTTGAGCTTTGACAACACCAACACACTTTTCACTGGTTGTATTTGTTTTCAGGAACATATATGACGTGGTTTGAAGTATACTTGAATATTTGTTAACGTAATCAGTACGGCAGGTTAACTCTTGCTCTCCTTCCAATGAAATAGATTTATGTCCCCGGTGTGTGTAGGTTGTATCTAGTCTGTATCCAGCTTGATCATCACGATTAAGAATTAATTTGTCATTGCCATTCTGGGGTTGAATATAGTCTAAATTTCTGTACAAGGCGGAACAATAATGGGAATCTGGATTGACTTTCACTGTAAAACCTTTTCGAGCTCGTCTACAAGTCACTTTAGCTACTCCGCGGTAGCGCTTGGCAGATATCCGTCTCTTGTTACGAACCACACAAAGCTGCACTACTGTTCCATAGCTTATCCGTGTATGGTATTTTTTCTTCTAAGTACTTCTGTATACGCTTGTAAGTGACTTTCTGACCTCTCTTTAGGTTTCCAGAGAAGGTAAGGACACCAGTTCTTCTACTCTCTTCTCTTTGACATATTCCTCTATGTCTTTTCCTATATTTGGAAACCGTTTTAAAATATTCGAAACTTTTTTTGGAATTTTTCTCTTCAACATAGACGAAAGTGACGTTTCTTTAGCAATTCGTCTTGCAACTTTTCGTTTCTGGATCTTCCGCTGTTTCTTTATCAACGATTGACCCTCAACTGACAAAACATGAGAAACCTTAGCCCATTCCTCGGGATTGTCACTTTCTGAATCGGTATGCACCGCAAAGTCATCTGTTCCACCAACAATTTTCTCTTTTTCAAGCTCAAGAAAAGCTTGCCTGGAATGCTCAGCTTGCCTTTTGTCTTCGACACTAAGGTTACTGTTGGAAAGATAGGAGACAAAGCCCAAATAGGCCTGACGTAATTCTTCCTCTGTTGAATTACGAAAACGAAGCTTAACTTCCTCTACAAGGGCAAACCAATTCATGTTATTCTCACGCAGAATGTTCAACAATTGTTCATGTGAGGGAGAAGGGTTCACAGTAAGGTGATCATTCTTTGGAATCTCATCTGTAAGGTTATTTTCTGTACTTTCTTTGGAACTAAGTTTGCTACTTGCTTCTTCGTCTGTGGAGGCTTCATCACTGAGCCAATTCAACTCGACAAGTTCCTCGGTATCTGAACCTGACGCACTATCACACGATTCCTCACTGTCTTGCACAGCTATTCCAAAAGATTGCAAGATGGCTTTTTCTTCTATTGATGCTAATGACATAATTTCGTCTCTAATCAGCTGAGCCTGGTGTAGAGAAGCTTCAACTCTTTCTGTTAGATTCTTTAAATTTGAAACACCGTATAAATGTTTCGATTGTTTGCTACCCAAACTATGTGAACGGCAAACCGCATACTTGATCAAAGATCTGTCTTTTTCTGTACTTGCCAGTTGGCACAAACCCTGCAGTAATTCTTTGCTTAGATCATTAACCTGTCTCTTACTTGAAACAACAAATTTATTAACTAAGACTGGGAAAATAGAGTATTCCACACCCTTCATTTTCTCTGTTACGTAAAGTTTTTGAGAACCAGGACCATTAAGACATAATCTTATTACCACCACTGGCAACTGCATAATCCGCCTGACTGCTTTATCGCTTTTGTATGGTGTTAGTTTAAAATGACTTGAACACAAAGACTTTAGATCAACAACAACGCATGTAACAATTTCTTCAGCAGCAAGTATTAGCTTTTTGCACTCAGTGCAGAGTTTTTCGTGTTTTTTTTCACAATAAAATTTTCTAACTGCAATAAAGTCCTGCAGCGTCATTTCTTCAACCAACGACACATAAATGCCATCTGCCACTTTACACTTGGTCAAGTCGCTTAAACAAGAACTTTTCAAATTAACATAACGATTATATATAGAGCTGTCATTCAATTTACCCTCCAATGTTTTTGTATTATTATGCTTTGATTCAGTATTCTCTGGAGATGCAAACTGTTTCAAAGCATTGGTTGATCTAAAAAAGAGATCTCCATATTATCTCCCATCGTTGACGTCGCGGCTGCTTCTGCTTCTATTGCGTCATCTTCTTGGACCGTTGTTCCACCATTTTCGACATTTCCTGCAGAAATTACACCATCTCTAAGTATATCTCTCATTGTCGACCCTGTGGTTGCTTCTTCTTGTCTTGTGTTTTCGTCTAGGGTTGTTGTTTGATCAGTTACGAAATTTCCATCAGAAATGGAGGTGTGACTATCTTCCACTGTCGTCACTGTGCATGCTTCTGCTTCTTTTGTTTTATCTTTCTGTTGTTTTATTTGGTCATTCTCTAAATCTACTTCAGAAATGGAATCATCACTATTTTCCACTGTGCTTGGTTTTGCTTTTTTTGTCTTATCTTTTTGTGCAGCTGTGAAGAACACGGATATGCTATTCTTGTTACCCCTTGTTACAAAATTATTCGCAGACGATTTTACAGTTGCGGTAGTTGAGCAAGTCTCGCTAGAACGACACACTTTCTTGCCACTGTGGTACTTTTGAGATCTAGCTTCTTTACGCTGAAGCATTGTAAGCTCTGTTTGGAGCTTTCTCTTCCTCTGCTGCAAACCTTCTATCTTCTCAGAGATGGCAATAGCTGAATTAAACTCTTGACTATTGCTGTATCTATCCCGTTATTTTGTACACAGCTGTACTTGCTTATCAACCTCTGTCAAATCTTCACTTACTTCTTTTATTCTACTTGCACGAAAATCGCTCTGAATCTTGGCTCGCTTTGGTGTGTCTACGTCAGGATTTAATTGTTTTGATCTCGACTTCTTTTTGCGGTAACTGTATCCATCAATATCGAGTTTTGCTACTGCAAGTTTATTTAACTCTGTTTTGTTCCCTACAATCATCGGGTTTTCTAATGCTATTTGATAGGCAGCTTCATTTATTGCTTTATGATAATTATATAACTTCTCATTTGTGTCTATGAGTGAGTAGATTTTTGCCTGGTCTTTTAGCATACCAATGTCCACTGGCAAAGTCACATTTGTTGGTGTTTTGCAAGAAAGCTATAAGCAAATGGACACGATATTTATTAATAATTATTATCAATATCTATTAACCCATCAAGCTGCAATTTGCTCATTTATAGTTGTGACACAATAAATAACAACATGCACTGTAATTCCCCGAACTTCAGTTCAGGTTATCCTTATACTGTGTGGTGAAACAATAGCATTAGCATTTTGTCAGTGTTATTATATTAAACTATCCAAATATAGGACCAAACCTACACTGTAGCAGAAAGTATATTTATCAAGTACTTGAAATAAACTGTTTAGTTTCGTTTCATTTGGAATCATCAGTCACTTAAAAATTTAAACTTGTTGTCAATTGATGATGTAATGTCAAAACAATTTCTGACTTTTATCAAGTAAACTTATTTAACTTCAATAAATTGCCAAGAAGATTAGCCTACAGTAGCTTGTACCAAAGACCTTGCAAATGTAGGAATTAATTAAACACCCAGTGCCAATTTGGGATGAAAAAATAATTGCACACAACAGCACACCTACAGTACAGTAACATTCAGAAGGAGTGCAATTCATTGCAACCCTGCCCTTTTATTCCTGCGATTGCCTGTACTTTATTATTTAATACCAGTATATAAAATTATGTAACAAGCCAAGAAGGTACTATTACTGTACCAGTACTTAAAATGCTATTACATAGTTTGTCCATCACATGTAAGATTATCATAAATAATTCATGGTATGATGATCACTTGAGGTTTTCACAGAAAAATCAATATTACACCCTATTTTATAAATAGAGGATAATACATGGGTGCACGGAAATACCAGATTTATTTCGAGTGTTGATCGAACATGATATTTCAAGAGTGAGTGAAGCAAACGAGTGAGGTATCATGTTCAACACAAGAAATAAATCTGGTATTTCCAAGCATCCATATATTTTTGTGTTTATTATATAAAGGGACAGTCTTTGAAAAGCGATAATTTTTACAGAAAAGCGATAATTGGAAAGCGATAATTTTCATGTGGGAAATTATCAGTTTTATCAGTGCTCGAAATCTCTTTCAAAAACTCATTAATAATTCATGAAGCAATTATCCAATCTTGAGTAAGAAATTAGTCACGTGCATATATACGTCTTTATACCAGCTAAAGAACACTTTAACAAAAGACCATTGTTATGCAAACTGTATAAAGATTTTTATATAAAGATTTTTATATATTAAATATTTGACTATAATGCAGACGTTTTTGAAGCCATTTAAAAAACTCGCAGGTCGTGTTTTATTAGGTCTAAAGCCACTTGCGCTGCGCGTTCGTGGCTTTAAACCTAATAAAACACTCCTGCCTGTTTTTTAAATAGTATACATAAAGCACTATGTACTTTATATAAAATAAAATAAAATGAAATAAAATATAGTAAATCTAATTTTCAAATTAATACTCACAGACAAGGGTGGCCCAAGTGCTCCAGTACTAGTGATTGTCTTTTGTCTGGATTTCACATTAAGATTGGACACAGTTTCTTTTCGTACATCACTTGCTGCAATCTTCACTGACTGATCTTTTGTTACTGGAACAAAAATATTAAACAGTATAATATTAAAATATGCATGACATTATTGTGCAGTAAAGTTTTACTTTCATACCAAATACATGTATGCACCAAGGGTACATTTTCAACATTTTTTGAGAAAGAGGGGCACAGCATTTGTTGGAGCTACAGTAGGATACAACATTTGATGGGTTCACTGAGTTGTGAAATAGCATTAGTGACACATTGTCTGTTTATATGTCACACTGATAATGATACAGTATGTCCCTGGAGGACTTCCAGAACAAAATACATGTACTTGCAAAACAATTTGTTTCACTGACTGAAATTTTCTAAATATTTTTAATTGTATTTTAATATACCTTCAGCATGACTTTCCCATTTCTCGTCAATGGCTAACAACTGTAATACGGTATTTTGCAAAAGGAAGGCAAAATATTCTGAATCAACCTCTGAGCCATCCTCTTCGAGTATTAGTTTTAGCCCATTCTTTTGAAGTTCTAACTTCTCAGCACCTTAAGAATGATCATTAAATTATTACTAAATAAATGTATCAACAAAAAATGACCCATCATGTACAGCAAGCATGTCCTATATAGTACAATGTTTATAGATCACAGGTATAGGGGCATATATTAAACCAGGTTTCAGTCACATGGTACGTTTAGCACTTGGTGGTCAACTCCGAAAGGAAACACAGTTAATACCAGAGTGAGTTAATTGTTAATTATATGTACAGTATTCACCCTGTGTTTGTTGGCAAATGTACAGTATGCAATTTGGCAACATTTGCCCCCTTCCACACAACATATTTAATTAAAGCGGCAATACATGTAAATTTGACCACCAAGCGTTTCCTTCTGTATACGACTTGGTGAAACCCACCTATTCTATAAAGGTTTAATAAATCAAATCTAAACATAATCAATAAAATCAATAAAATTATGTAAATGGAATTTTTTATGAATTCTATATAATTTATAGATCTATAATTTGAAAATCTATAAGTCTACTTATGTATATAAAATATTAATAACTGTGTATTGACTTATTTATTGAATTCCTATCTGGCCCTGGGTTTATATAAATGTTGATGAGTGAATATTTTATAATAGCAAATGAGAAACCAACCTCTCTCAATCAACATTTCAAATGAAGATGCCACCACAGTTTTCTTTATAGTTCTTGAAGAATTCCATATTTTAAACGGCCTTAATGCCATTGTGTTCCAAGCTATATATAAATTTATATTAAACTATTAAAAAACAAAATAAAATGCAATACTGTACAATATAAAGTCCAATAATATATACCAAAAAGACAATTTACTAAAAGCGCTTATATTTATATTAAATATGGTTAATATATTTTAAAGTTTATATGAATTGCTTTTGTGTTTTTCTTGCCTATTGCCGTAGTTATTGAATATGAAATGATATCGAAATATATTTAAATATCGCCTTTCATGCTTCAATAATCAATGCGTGCATTGTTATTCAAATTTTCATGTGTGTCACTGCCTTTACTTGTTCTGATACCAACTTTATATTAAATATTACAATTTATAACAATAAAAACAACTTACCAAGGTATGCGTGCGCGAAGAAAGATAAAAAATATCGAAAATATACGTCGAAGCGTGGTCGAATGCTCGAAACGTGGTCGAAGCCCGTTTTTGATAGTCGAAGCCAGTATACTGAGAGCTAGATGAAGTATAGTACTCAAAACCATGGTGTCAAATCCCCGCCAAAAGCCCCGGTAATTCTAAACGAAGATCTAAACGAAGCAAATACCCCGCTCATAGGGGCATTGATATTCAGCCAATGCCCCGCTAATCCCCGCATAGGGGCATTGATATTCAGCCAATGCCCCGCTAATCCCCGCATAGCCCCGGGGTTGGGGGGGGGGGCCGGGGTTTACATTGACTGGTGCATAATTTTGAAAGAGAATTTATTGCTAACCATGATTTTGTACGAAATTCATTATACGAAAGGGTGAAACCGTGAATGACGTGTCAAAAACGCGTGGTACTCCATGGAATTTTTGGATTCTATATACGCGCAGAGTATTCGGTCTCAAGACTGTCCGAGTTCAACATACGAAGTCTGATGGTTTTGCTCTGAGTTGCCAGACTTGACAGTTGCGTGTCTGGCCGTGATAATCTGATCTCGCCAGTGTCGGCGTCCCAGAGATGAAGGGATTGTTTTGGCACTCGTAGTTCTGAATGAGTTGTTGCGGTGAATTTCCACAAGCTGAGTAGGGTCTTGGAGCATGCGCTCTCGGAGGACAAACCATGAACGAAAACGTTCATGAGTGATTCGCATCACATGAAAATCAATCAAAATCGTATAAAATCGTCGCGCTCGAAAGAGAATTGCGAAATTATTTACACATTTGCTTAAAACTAACAATATTAAAATGTACCTGGTATTATATGCATTATGTTACAACAATTGTCTCACGAATCTATGAATTAATACAAAAGAATAAATTTACTTTAATATTTACAAAATTTACAAATTATGCGATCGAAGACGCATTGCAGGAAAAAAGCTTTTCGTCGGAAAAAGCGGCTTATCGTATTTTACGAATCTGCCACGTCATCTACCACTACACCGTGAAATGCAACAACAATATACAACTAGGGTACCTGCAAGGTAGGGATTGCTGCGGGCATTAAAAGCAAATAGAACTACAGTAAACAGCACAGATTATATCAAGCACAGTGATTACTCGCAGCGACTAGTGAGCTGTGAATGGAACTGAGAAGAAGCAGTATATATTGAAGTAGCAAAGACCAGGGGTTAAAGGGCAATCTGAGGTGACAGATATTAAACATGTGCGTCTTTCTCATTGACATAAAGGTAAATTAAGATCAGATTTTATATCAAGTCTGTTTACTGCTAGGCGCATTTACCACATTATATAGACTATATACACAGATTTATCACACTAAGAAACCAAAACTTTATAAAAATATAGAACTGACAGTGGCCAAAATCCAATACAAATGTAAGCGTAACATTAGACATCAAAAAGCTTTAGAAATTCGGTAAAAGTCAAAGACTCGAACGAGTTTAAAATGTGTGTTCTGCGCATAGAAATCGCGCACGACCACAATTCCTTGCGCTAAATAAAATTTAGTTCAAAACCCCCTCTCTGCATATATTAGCTTGCTGCTACGCTCGCTCGCTTCAGGCTCGCTCGCTCCGCAGCAATTACACAGAAAATAAGGAATTATACAAAAATTAAGAATTGTGTAAAGATTACAATATCTTTTAGCTTTTAAAATGGTTATTTAAAGAAGGCAAGATACCAACGATTCCTTCGGATATTTTTCTCAGTCATGTTTTTATTTTGGTCATCCCAATGGAATGTTCCGTTTAACTCGCCTACGTCCAATTCAGGTTAAAGTGTGAAAACGACTCCCTCATTAGGGAAACTTTCAACCAATCTTTTTCTTCTTTGGCCCATATCATATTCAAGTCCCACCTTTGACACAGCGTTCGTGGATTTACTATTTATATTAAGTACTAAAACAATTAGATAATGACAGGTTATTGAGAAAGCACAGAGAAAACGGCTTCACAGCTGGGAAAAGCCTGGATGGCCCACGATAGTTACTGAATCTTGCTTCACCAACAAATCTGGGATCGTTTTTTCCATACGTTGATGGTATAACGCCAACAATAATATGTACAGGAGCGCTGTGGCAGCTTTTTCTATCCCATTCGAGTATTTTTCGTTCGAATTGATTCCACCGTCCAGAGTTTATCGATCCAAATTGGGGAATCGCATTCGTATATATAAATGTAAATCATTACCTGTGAGTTTATATTGTGCAGCGATACGGTGACCTCTGTGAATACTGATTGTGTGATCACATGTTTTTTGTTGATTTCCTTGCGTAGCGTGCGTTGCGAGTGGTAGTTATGCTTCTCCACCAATTGTGCTCAACGTAATAATTGGAGTTTGTTGCTTCCTGCTACGGAGCAGGGTACGCGTCTCAAAGCTTGTTCGTAGTCTTTGTCATGTTGCTGAAAATTTATTCCAATTAAATGACTTTGTTTGAAATGTTTGGAATTGCGAGTATATTTAGAAAGATATTCATCACTATTCAAAACGGCCGTTGAAGCTAAAGGTACGCGGTTTACACAATCATATAAAAAGCCAATGCTGCCCGAATCACAAATTTCAACAACCTGGCTGGTAATCGTAAACGATTCTACCTTAGGGATAAACGTCTTTAGATTCCTTCCAGTGAAAGTTCTGTATGTATTAGTCTTGGCATTCCACTAAATCACATACACCAAAAGGAGAAATATAAACTTGTTCGACGTTTCCAGGGCGTCGCTTTTGGGTAAATTTTCGGACAATGTAACTTTGAGACCTTTTTTTCAGGCACGGATCCAGCCTAAAACCGTTCCCTTCGGTAATCACAACATGAGCTTGCCCAAAAATATCTGCTGTCAGTTTCGTACGCAATAGCTCTGTAGCTGGTTGTGTCTTTTGCTGCGCTGTCTTATCGTCGTGCTGATATCTGCTGATATCTTAGGGAATGTTTCATTAAAATTCAGAAATTTCAAAATCGTTCGGCAAGAATAATTGCTCGCTCAAGTTACGAAATTGAATCTGCTGTTGTTCTTGAAACTCTTGGTTGGGAAACTTTTTAAAGTGGAAGTCAGAAGATGAAGTCCATTCTTCTGTATAAAATTCTAAACGATTATACTGCTCCTAACTTGAAAAAGTCAATGATTGGGAGTAGCTTAACGCAAGCGAATTATAACTTGAGAAATAGCTAATACTGATGTTGCTCTCCCAAAACCGAGAAGGGAATTCCTAAAAAGAGGATTTAAATACAGCGGGGCAAAGCTTTGGAATACCCTTTCTTGGGAAGCAAAAGAGGCACAATCAATCCATATTTTCAAACAAAATATGAATCTTTGATTCTGTTACTAATGTTAATGCATGGGTCACACCTCCTGTATTCAGGATGCACTCTTCTAAATAGTTTTTCTTGTTTTTGCGTATTTTGTTGTAAATACTTCGTACATAAAATGACGACGCCCCTCATGAAAACCAACGTACGTTGATGCGGCTAGCGTCTTGAAATAAATTTTTACGAGACGACGACGATACGATTAATCTAGCAAGGGACTCCCCAATCTTAAGGTCCTCGGAATCTTCTAAGGTCTTAAAGTATGTTACTATGGAATGTCGTAATACGTTTGTGGAAATACTTCTCGGTCGAATGTGTGAAATACTTCTCGGTCGAATAAATCTCCCAGGTGCTTGCATAAACTTGAACTATCCCTAAATAGTTCTCCGGTGTAGTTGAGAAAAAAGTAGGCGTGCGACTTAGCTTGCAGGAGACTGAGTCACTGGGCCTTAGCTAAATTGTATTGATGCAAATAGTAGACTATTTACTGAACAGTCTTGAAGTCGTTTTCGATCAAAACACAGTCGTCTCTTCCCTAAAGACAATAACATTTGTGTGGAGAAACGAACTTACGTCAAATGGATTCTCCCCTGACTCAACGAAGATTTGTAATGTGCGTATTTCCTTAGATCTGCCCGGATTAACCCTCGTGTATGGTGCCAGCATAACGAAATCATGAAGATGTCTGGCCTTTGCTACGCCTGTTGTTTCGAAAATCTTAGCTCTTAGATTTATAAGCGTGTCTAAAATATGGTTAAAATAGAATCCCTGCGACGCCTTTTTCATGCACAATCCTTCCTTATTCGATACATCGAGCTTTGCGATCATTCTAGCTTGCCGCGTCAACTGCCTTTGATAAGATCTACACGACATAAACGCCTTCCAACTATCTAATGCGCTCCAATCTTCGCGAAAGTTGTATTTGATGACATTAATAATGCAAGTAAGATGTACTGTAATTGTGTTCGGCATTAGTTTTCTAACTTTCGATAGATAATCAACATATTCACAAATAGCGTGTTCGTGTTAAAAATATCGAGATTCACAACTGGTACATCCTTATGATGCATGCAGAAATATAAAAAACAATATATTCTTTCCACTAATTTGTCTAGAGTTTGTTTGGCAAACGGGGCGACCATTCCGTTTTGGGTTGAACTAGTTTACCCACAGGGTAGTGAATGCTGCCTTGGTATAGCATTGTTCCCAAATCTTTAATATTTTAAAGAATAAGAGTAAGAAATATTTGTAGTGAATTGGAATCATCCGTAATTTATACATCAACACTTTCAAAAACGTACCTTTGAATTAGACCAGGGGTTAAAGGGCAATGACAATGACATGCAGGTAACATTTAACATGTGCAGTGTTCGTCTCACTAAATTGGCGTGTTTAATTTAATTAATAATGTTTATCAAAGAAGGCAAAAATATATACAAAACAACTTCACATGTAGAATAATAATAATAGCTTTATTCATCCATCTTAAGATAAAAAAGTACAATGGACTTACAATTACTTGTTTAAGAAAGTATATATGCTGTGGATATGTCTTTATATTACAAATTGTTGTAAGATAATTTAGAAAACTAACTAAGAAGTTAAAACTAATAAGTTCTTTAATCTAATAAGTTCTTCTAATAAGTTAAAACTATTTATACATTTTTACAAGCTCTTCCTGAAAAAGAATGTTTATGCCTTTCAGTTCCTGAGAAGAATGATATATTGCGATTCCGGTCAATGTTCCTTAAATTGTACCGATTGTTAATCAATTTTGGCAAAACACTGCGACAGGGATGGTTTGGATCGTTCATAAACCTATCAACTTCTCGACTAGTTGCCTCTTCCCTTCATTCGTTCAACGGTGGTAGGTAATCTTTTTCCAGGCCAAGGATTCTTAAGCTCCTGGATTGAACCCGCTCTATTTCATCTCGCAGGTAATTAGGGAGTCCCACCCAGACAGGTGATGCATACTCGAGAATTGGTCTTATTTTGGATTGATGGGTAGTCTGTTCACTTACGCACTGCCTTGTGATGCAGTACAAGTATAAATACTTCTACAAGTGACAAAGCATTTTTAAATCATAAAACATAATTAAATCATACGGCACATCAGTCAAGATTTCAATACATGACTATTAACCACAGTTTTTAGTTTTTATTTCAGCCGCGTTTCAATACTGCTTGGCGCGCATTCGCTGCGTTATATTCATGTATATACCTTTGTGATATACACAGATTTATTACTAATAAATCAACACTACTGTATATGATAATATAGAACACACAAAGTGCAGTCACCTTTTTATAAGGGCGCTTTCTATTTAATGGCCTAACTGGTCAGACCCGAATTCTCTTCTCTGTGTCAATGGAAAGTTCTGGTCCATGTTTCTCAAATATCTAGCGAAAATGGACGTCATTCTAATGTTATCTAAATTTTCCGGTCAGATAGGTCCGAAAGCCAAATGTTTTGTTTTCCATTCAACAATTTGACCGGTCTGGCCGTGTTAATGGAAAGCGCCCCAAATAAACATTTTTAAAAAGCATGTCATTGACTCATTTGTCATTGCAGACCAGAGGCAAAAAGTACAGCCACATACCAAATTTGAACCGAACTTTCCCCATCGCTGTAAGCAGCTAGTTTGGGTGGGTCACTTTGATACGGCGGGCGACTTTTGCACGTGGTTTTTCCACTTTCTCATTCATCAAACGTTTCAAGTCATGCTCTCGAATAAGACCAAACACTGAACTTTTCAATTGAGGATTTGCCTCTTTAAAAACACGCCTTTCGTCAGGGGTTGGGTATAGCGTTTCGATTTTAGAGTTTCTTAACCACAGCCTAACTCTGCTTCTCGAAACAGTGGGGAAGATTGGAACATGGCCATTTAGGAACATCGTCATCTGATTCGCCACTCCATGGAATTTTCGGATTGTTTGTGTATACGCACGGAGCATTCGGTCTCAAGACTGTCTGAGTTCAACATACGACGTCTGATGGTATTACTATTACCTTCTCACCTCTCATTCACTAATTTTGAAACAGAATCTATTACTGACCATGATTTTGTACGAAATTCATTCATACCTTCAATGCGAAATCATATGAAAGGGTGAAACCGTGGGACGCAAGCTTTTCCGCAAAGTTTTCTTTTATGCCCTCCAAGTTTTCTGAGAAGATATTTACGAGTCTTCGTCCATCGTACGAAGATCCTTGTCAACTTGTAGAAAAACCTCCTTCGCTTCGAATAGCATCTGTGTTGCAGCGCGGATGCACTCTGTTATTATTATTATTATTTAAAATTATTTGAAAACGGTAGCCCTTCAGCGGTAAAGAAAAACTGATTTTCAAGGGGCCGTTTATGAATACATATATACATTGGTTAGAAATACAAAACACTTACTATCTTTTTACAGCTATTATAACAAAAGAGAATTATGTTAATTAAGTTATCGATGTATTTCCCTCCAAGTCCTTGTAGTGATGATTTCTTAAAGTTTTAAAAGAATAAAAAGAAAGTTGGTCGTATACATCGACAATTTCAGCTGGAAGACTAAAAGTTTTCGATCATTACTTCTTAATTGATACATGTCATGACTGGCGACAAACAGGTCTGGCATGCGTTTTACTCTGTCCCGATATGACGTGTCAAAAACGCGTGGTACTCCATGGAATTTTTGGATTGTATATACGCGCAGAGTATTCGGTCTCAAGACTGTCCGAGTTCAACATACGACATCTGATTGTTTTGCTCTGGGTTGCCAAACTTGCCAGCTGCGTGTCTGGCCGTGATAATCTGATCTCGCCAGCGTCTGCGTCCCAGAGATGAAGGGATTGTTTTGGCACTCGTATTAAGTGGCGTTCGGAATGAGTTGTTGCGGTGAATTTCCACAAGCTGAGTAGGGTCTTGGAGCATGCGCTCTCGGAGGGCAAACCCTGAACGAAAACGTTCATGAGTGATTCACATCACATGAAAATCAATCGAGGGTTTATTATAAAATCGTCGCGCTCGAAAGAGAATTGCTAAATTATTGACACATTTGTTTAAAACTATCAATATTAAAATGTACCTGGTATTACATGCATTGTGTTACAACAATTGTTTCACGAATCTATGAATTAATACAAAAGAATAAATTTACTTTAATATTTACAAAATTTACAAATTATGCGATCGAAGGCGCATTGCAGGAAAAAAGCTTTTCGTCGGAAAAAGCTTATCGTATTTTACGAATCTGCCACGTCATCTACCACTACACAGTGAAATGCAACAAAAATATACAATTACACAGAAAATAAGGAATTATACAAAAATTAAGAATTGTGTAAAGATTACAATATCTTTTAGCTTTTAAAATGGTTATTTAAAGAAGGCAAGATACCAACGATTCCTTCGGATATTTTTCTCAGTCATGTTTTTATTTTGGTCATCCCAATGGAATGTTCCGTTTAACCCGCCTGCGTCCAATTCAGGTTAAAGTGTGAAAACGACTCCCTCATTAAGGAAACTTTCAACCAATCTTTTTCTTCTTTGGCCCATATCATATTCAAGTCCCACCGTTGACACAGCCTTCGTGGATTTACTATTTATATTAAGTGCTAAAACAATTGGATAATGACAGGTTATTGAGAAAGCTCAGAGAAAACGGCTTGAAAGTATGCGTCATTAAAAGTTCGTTTGTATCATTTAGTTGTGTCGACATTTTCAATTCATTGAAATTACACTGGTGAGACGTCAAGAGCCAATGCTCGCAACCCATTTTGTACGCTGTGCATTCAAATAGCTTCTATCCATGTCATGACAGTTTTCTTTTATTCTACAATCTGAGGAAATGTTTATCGTCTGTGCATTTTGCCTCATCTGGGAAAAGCTCCACATAGCCCGCCTGCAGAGCGAGAAACAACTCACTCAACTTAACAGACCTTACTAGTTTACGACCAGGTCTGATCGGAGAATAGAATGCAATATTCTTAGACTTAGTAAATGCTTCTATTTGACAGCATGCAGCTGAATCCTCTATAGCGCCGCTTCACAGCTGGGAAAATCCTGGATGGCCACCACGATAGTTACTGAATCCTGCTTCACCAACAAATCTGGGATCGTTTTTTCCATACGTTGATGGTATAACGCCAACAATAATAATTTATCAATCCAAATTGGGGAATCGCATTCGTATATACAAATGTAAATCGTTACCTGTGGGTTATATTGTGCAGCGATACGGTGACCTCTGTGAACACTGATTGTGTGATCACATGTTTTTTGACCTGTGGGTTTATATTGGGCAGTGATAAGGTGACCTCTGTGAATACTGATTGTGTGATCGCATGTTTTTTGTTGATTTCCTTGCGTAGGGTGCGTTGCGAGTGGTAGTTATGCTTCTCCACCAATTGTGCTCAACGTAATAGTTGGAGTTTGTATTTTTCGTTCGAATTGATTCCAACGTCCAGAGTTTATCGATGCAAATTGGGGAATCGCATTCGTATATACAAATGTAAATCGTGACCTGTGGGTTTATATTGGGCAGTGATAAGGTGACCTCTGTGAATACTGATTGTGTGATCGCATGTTTTTTGTTGATTTCCTTGCGTAGGGTGCGTTGCGAGTGGTAGTTATGCTTCTCCACCAATTGTGCTCAACGTAATAGTTGGAGTTTGTTGCTTCCTGCTACGAAGCAGGGTACGCGTCTCAAAGCTTGTTCGTAGTCTTTGTCATGTTGCTGAAAATTTATTCCAATTAAATGACTTTGTTTGAAATGTTTGGAACTGCGAGTATATTTAGAAAGGTATTCATCACTATTCAAAACGGCCGTTGAAGCTAAAGGTACGCGCTTTACACAATCATATAAAAAGCCAATGCTGCCCGAATCACAAATTTCAACAACCTGGCTTGTAATGGCAAACGATTCTACCTTAGTGTAAACGTTTTTAGATTCCCTCCAGTGAAAGTTCCAAATGTATTAGTCTTGGCATTTCATAGCAATGAAGTTACACACACAGCCATTTAATCCATTGCCTATACACTGAACATACATTACCGAAAAATGAATTAAATCGAAATAAATCCATCAATATATTACATTAGTCATCGCCGCAATCAAAGTAATCCATCGTTTGTAGCGCCTTGATGATTAGGAAATTTGAGGTAAAAGTCATCAATGGAAATTCTCATGATTGAAACAACAATTATAGCAGGCTTTGCAACAACTTTTGCCTCTGGACAAAAAGTTCCGACAAGATTTAACACCGTTGTTTCAACATCAAGACTCAAATCGATAACCCGCAGAGGAAGGGAATGTCTCCAAGCCGACTCCTTTCTCCGTGAACCTTTCAATCTTTCTTGCCAACATTTTGGCGACATACTGATCAAATTTCTTCCGATTTTCTTTGTGAGCTCGTTGAGACAGGTTACACTTCCAAGTGTATGAGCAGATTGCGCCAACGAAAAACCGCCCTGGACGTTTATCGTTGAAAACACTGAAAATATCAAACCATGAACAGCCAGCTCTTTGTTTATTTTGACACTGGCCTTGGTTGCTCCCTCAGCACGTGATTTCTAATGTGTTCTTTTATGAGTGTGGGCATGACCAGTTCGAAAGGTTCTTTTTTTTCAGTGATCGAAGTTGTTATCCCATACGCTTTTGAACATGACCAACACATTAAAGTTTGGATACCTTAATATCGTTATATACATCTTCGGTTACCGGATTGAAAAAGTAAAACGGTTTCTTTTCAAGACAGCTTTTACATCAGAGCTGCAAATGTGTGGAACACGCTTCCCTGCTTCATAAGAAATACCACCACATCTCCAACTACTTTTAAATTTATTCCAGTCATTTGTAATTAGTACTCTATAGATCTATTGCAGTGGCAAACTTGTAAAATAAAATAAAATAAAATAAACAGATAAACAAACAAACACACACACACACACACACAAAATGGGACCCACAACAGCTTAAATGCCAATTACAGTGGGTCCTTTCACACACACACACACACACACACACAAATGGGACCCACAACAGCTTAAATGAGAATTACAGTGGGTCTTTTGTTAGATTCATGGCCAGAAATGGAGTCCAACATGGCTGCCAAGCATGCGCATTTTGACTCAAAATAAAAATTCAAAATGGCGTCTTCTTATATAATTTGAATGGGAATAATGCAAAATTTGTATTTTTGATAACTTACGGTTGAGAAATCCAAAATGTGCATATCTAGAACTTCACCGATTCTGTCCAACTTTTATCCGTAAAAAAATTGGTACCACTCGAGTTGTCTAAGTATGTTCCCGAGCAGTCAATATCTCTGCCTAGTCTCTGCATAGGAAAGTATGTGATTTCGACATATTCGGTATTTTGCAGGTCCAATTTCAACTCGTTCTTTACAGATATCGTCAAATGTGCATATCTGAATTGCTTCATACAGAATTCCTCTTTATTATTGTCATTTGTATGAAGCGTAAAAGTATACACTAGTATGTTCCCCAAAGCGATGAATTGCATGTATTTTGTAGAGACGTGTCTGTCCAATTGTGATGAGAAATGCACCATATTTTGAACAAAAATATCACAAATTTCGCACCAAGAGTTACATTTGTTGTCCGCCATTGCTTTTATAAAGCTGTTGCTACGTTACAATGATCTTAACCGCTGTCAATATAGGCTGTAGTCTCGTAAACATTCTAAAATTCGCGGGATTTCGTAAAGTTTTGATTTGCCGACTTCAAAACATTTATAACTATTGAGTGTTGGTAGACTTTTGAAATTTGAGCATCGATCAAGACTCGGTTGGCGTAAAGTTTGTTATATTTTATAATTTTGCTGGTTTTCTATATATCTGGTTGTATTTGCAATGTCGGATATTCCGCCTTTGCGCCCTATGTATACTTGTTTGCAATGGAAATTATGTGTTGAAAGCCATTCATTAGCTTATCTCTTCTTATTTTCAATTTATAAATCTGCCGTGCTCAGATTATTTAGTTCTCGGTAAAACTCACTGAGCTATACTAGTAAAAATAAACAGCCATTTTGCCAAAACTGAACCACTGATCTGTATAGTGCATTGAATTATCAAGAAAACCTGAGCCCGCACGCCCGACCGCTTGATGTCCTCCATTTCTGGCCATGACAACATAATATATACATCACCGTTCACCTGATTCGGCAGCATCAAAATACCAAGTTCCTCGCCATATTCCTCTAATTAGTGATACCAATTTCGTATCAAATAAAACAGAAAGCTTGTGTGACTTAGTGAATTTATCTTTTGTGCTCCAGTCCTTTTCGCCAAGCGATAAAGACACAAAAAGTCCAAGGTGTAGCAAAACAAACACCATCTTTTCTAAGTCCTGTTTTTAGCTTCGAATTAATTGATTTTCACAAATATGAAAACTGATTTTCATACAATTGTGTACTCGTCTTCTCGTTTCTCTTATGAGTTTGAGCATGGCCAGTTCGAAAGAATTCAATGAAATTTTTACATGACTTCTTTTCGTAAAACCTGCGACAAGTGTATCTTGCTTCCTGAGAAACAAAAAAGGGCAAATGTTTGTTCCTCCTTTTTTGTCGTTGGAAATTCGGATTTTCTGAAAACATCGCCAAATTTCTTTCCTTCCATCACATCGCGAAGATTAAGTTTAACAAATTCGTCCATTTCCGGACTTCGGCCTGTCTTTCCTTTAAAATTTGCAAGCTTTGGAAAAGAATCATCTTGCGGAAATTTGTTGGTTTGGCAGATTTTTTCGCCAGATCTTTCACAATTGAACGCTTAAACTGGTTTGTTGGTTGCGTACCTTCTGCTGTTAGCGTGACCAGCATAAACTCCACCATGGCTCAAATGCTGTCTTTTGGGAGGAAGTCTTGAAAGTGAGGTTCATTTGAAATATCATTCAGCGCAAAACGCAAGTTCATTTGGCAAACGAAAATGTGGTTATTTCAAATAACCAAAGCAGATATTTTGATTATATGATATAATAAAACTAGAAATGCATGCATGCAACAACCCCTCGCGTATATTTTCGAAACATTGTTTCAATATGAAGTATTCGTAATTACGCCAACACTGAACGGAGGGTCGCGTTGCTGACGTCATATTAGCCCTGGCAACACAATGTCGCAATAATTGTTTTTCAATTTGTTTGTACAAAAGTACAAAACTGCAAAAAATAAATGAAACTTGAACACTTTAAGTACAGAACTATCAATTTCTAAAATATATAAAGTAGGTATATTATTTTGCTTTCTATGGGCTCCGTTTTAATGTAAAATGCAGCACGAAACTCTCTTCGTAGAACCTTTTAAAATGTGAATTGAAATTAACTGCTTTTTTGCCGATAACTCTTCAACTCAAGCTTCAACTTATTACTCGCACTTTGAAATTAAATAAATTTAATTCATACCGGACGCTAATGAAAATAATTTGCTTTCCTTTTTATCATGAACTTCTACAAAAGTTAATTTAACTAAGAAACTTTCGCATACAATGCGTAGGAAAGATTTGAGCAACAAAAACAAAGTCTATAATAATACAAGGTCATACATGAACAATTGAAATAAACTTGCCTTATACTTTAGGATTTCTGATACTAAATCGTCGAAATATTGAAAAAAAGTTTAACATTTTGTTATGTGAAACGATTTTCCAAGCTTTTTTACATGTTTTTTTTTAATTTTTTGCTTCCTTCACTCCTGGCAAACAGCCAAATTTTGAGATCAGTGAGATGAACAACCGTACACCATGCGCCCGCGATATTTGATGAACTTTAGACTTCGCTAGTGCGTTCCTTTCCTCTGGTGTAAATAGCTGGGTGGAATTAGTACCCTCGCTCACGGCTTACGCCCTGAACGGCACTTGCTCGGGGATAAATCACCCAAAATATTTTCGTAATTTATCTAAATAATAAAAAAATGCTTTTCCAGGGCATTGCTATTGGGTAAATTTTCGGACAAGGTAACTTTGAGAGCTTTCTTCGCTAAGAGAAAATTTCGTCTGAGAAAATCAGCCATGCAGTCTTAATGTACAATAGTTTAGGTGCTCAAAATAACAACAAAAAAAAACTTTGAGAAAATGTTCAACTGAAAATCAGCTGATAAGAGGCGGTGGTCACCTTCATGGGAATATAAATAAGAACATTTTTCTATGTACTCTCTGTCTCTAAACGTGATCGATCTGGATTTATAAAATAACATGAATATAACGCGTGCTCTGATTGGTCGAAACCTGTGTTTGGATCAGGCCATCCAAACACGGAAATTTAAAGTGAAAGCTTTTTAAAGTGAAATTTTAACACGGAAAGTTTGTTATATTATAAAACAATTACTTTATGTTTTCCGTGTTTGGATGGCAAGAAAAGCGCGCAAAATCACTCGCCTTCGGCTCGTGTTTCGCGCGCTTTTCTTCACTCTCGCAACATTCCCGCGTGTTTGGATCAGCCCATGCAAACACGGAAACCATAAAGTAATTGTATATTAATATTTTGGTATATGATTTAATTCGGTGCGCATTAATAATTTGTCACTGATGACTCACAGGAAACATCATTTCCCGTATTTTCATAATATTTTGTGCAAATACTCTCTGCCAGAGCAAGTTACGTCTGTGTAGAGGTTTTAGCCATTGCCTTACGCACAAATCAGTTCTGATTGTCACCTTGATTGAATTATTAATTTATACTGTTGGTAGTGGTTCCACTCAATAAAAATGTTGAAAACAGCAATGTTATATATATTTCCGCGCATTTGTAAATTAAACTATATGAGAAAAAAATAAGAAAGCCCCTCATTCCTGTCATCTTTACAATTCTAATATTTTTAATGTTTGTGTTTATTATTGTTTATTGTGTATGTAAAACTTGTTTGTAAAATGTGTTAATTGATCAAAATTAAGTAGTATAAAATATGTAGGCCTACCTTTCGTTTTGTCCTCATTCAAAATTATTTCAGAATTTCCTAACACATTTCACTTGTATTATACTGTTCATTTCAGGGGCCGATTGTATAAAACTCTTTATCTGATTCACTTTTTTAATCACTATTTTGTAGTTAAATAGTGATTAACTCTCAAATATGCGCTTCTTATTGGATGACATTTCCACTTAACTATGATCACTTTTTTATACAACCGGCCCCAGGAAGTTAATTTGAACCAAGTATCACCACATTTGGAATTAAAATTGGTTCAAAATAACTCTAACCGGTATATATTAATTTGTGAAATTTACAGGATATATGTCCGAATATCTGTCAAAATATTGCCCTATTATATCAGAATTTCCTCTATTTTTTTATTTGTCAGAATTTGTTGTTCTATTCTTCAAATGTTTGTTCTATTGCATGTCACAATGTCTTGTCAAATATTTGTTGTGTTATGTGTGGTCGTCTCCAACCTATATGAACAAGTTCTGTGATTGATTGATTATAACAATGAAACACAATAAAACTGCAGTCTTGTCCTCACTACAACGCAAGTATGACCGCAATGATAATAAGCAAGCAGAACGCTTTGATGTTCTTATGCTTGTGATCTCACTATGTCCTCGATACAACGCAAGATAAAGCGCAAGCATAAACAACAACAGAAGCGAAAAGAACGCATAAGAATCAATACGTTTGATCCTTAACTCTTATGCTTTAATTTGTTTGCGTCGCAGTGAGGACAAGGCTTTAAAGAATAGATTTTCTAAAGAAAGAATCAGAAATGCTCATCACATGCATTTGTTCAAGTAAACCAATGTCAAAAATTGTTCATTTGAGGTTGATATTTCCCCAGTTATATGTCAGTTATTTGTTATCTTCCTTTCTCCCGTGGAATTGTCTTTCCAAGACACGACTTCCTTTCTGTGACATTGCAATCATGTGACAGTTGAGTTGTGATTATCTCTTCCAAACAACTTTCAAACTGCAGCGAAACATCGTAAGTGTCTCTCGTGATGAACATACATGAAGTAAAAGTATTACACAATCGGCGAAATTTGCGGATGCTGGCCCTGTGGATGAAGTTTGCAAGCCTGAGAGTTGACACGACATGAGATTTAAAACCAAACTACAGAAGAATGAAGAAGCAGAACACGAGAACACTCGCAAAAGAAACCTTCGTTGTGATCGAACTTTTGAACATGTTTTGAATATTGTAATACTGTTAGACTTCATGCAGTGCATACCTTAGGCTCAACAACACGTTTGAAACATCAGACTTAATAAGTGTAAATAAAAACAGTTGTTGATAGATGTTTTAGTCAACAACATATTTGTATTTGAAAATAAGAAATAACTAAAGCAGTTACTGGGGAAGTTGTGTTGTTAAAAGACATTCACCTAGTAGCTACCGGCGAGCAAACTTGATCAATGGAAAATCAATAAATGACAATGTTGGTGATAAGTGTGTGTGATTTATTCGATTTACTTTAGATATATTTATATTCCAAGAGAATCAATACCCCCTGTCTATTTCAGGCTACGTTTACACTGAACCAGATATAGCTTTTGTAGCAACCTGAAAAAACACTAATCTTTTAAGCCTGGTTTCCATATCACATATGGTCGTGACGGTCGTAAAGATTGAGTCACGATCTTTCTCATCAGCCGAAATACAACATTTTTGAACTGAAAATATACGGAATGATTAGAACTAAAGAATATGTATATTTATATGTGGTTTACAGGTATAAACTATTATAAACTGGCCATTGAGAAAGATCGTGACTCTATTTTTACGACCGTAACGACCATATGGAAACCAGGCTCTAGGAACGCTATTTTCAGAGGAATTATTACAACGAAGAGATGTTGTTTCCCTCAGCCTCTGAAAGTTACACAGTTATTTCAATTAAGGTTGTCCGCGAGCAGAGCCGAAAAGTCGAATACGAGCGAGAAAGGCTTGCTGGGAATCGCTAAAATTCATTAATTTTTTGTCGATTCCCAGCAAGCTTTTCGCGCTCGTATTCGACTTTTCGGCTTTGCTCGGGGACAACCTTAATTGAGATAGCTGTATACATTCCGTATCGGAAAGGCGCTTTTCGCGCCGCTACGGAGAGTTATCCGGTATAGAGTAAACGTAGCCTCGTTTTAAAACTCGCAAATAGCTTAGTTTTGAAGCTTCCGATCTGTTTGGCAGCGCAAGGTGCTGTGAGGTACTGCAGCACATCAGTTTTGAGGCAGTACACCCATTAAAAATTACGTTGGCGTCACAACGTGTAATTAACTATCCTGTTATTCCAACACAAAGATTCACTATGGCGAGCTACTTCTTCCACCTGACGACGTCCCTCGACTTCTTTCTGAGCGGGCTCTTAACATTCGGACAAACTCGAATCGGCTCCGACCATGCTCTCGGCGATAGAGCTGGCTCGGCTGTGCTTCGAGCAGGCACGACCCCTCTCTCACATGTTTGATAGGTTAAGAGTCAGGTCGACTTTGCCTCGAGAAACATTTGCCGTTCTCGGAATGACAAAACATACAGTTTCTCTCGGTAGTACAAGCTTACGCGTTTTGCACACTAAAATTACAATAGATCGACTTTTTAAGAAAACACATTCAACTAACTTCAGGGGGTTTAGCCCTTTCTCTCCAATCCAATGTTGCTATTTGCACACATTTTTAAACGCAATTGGACAGCATTATTTAGGGCGAGTGGGGATATTCTAGTTGAGATTTCAAACTCTCACAGCGGCAAATGAGAATTTTGTTACCAGGTAGTTGCATCCTACCAACGAAAGCTTGTTATTATTTGCACTACCTACACTGGTACAGACCCTTCAACATTATTGTCCATGATTGTAGAATAAAAAGCTTGCTTTTAGACGAAAACATATCCGCATGCGCAGTGTTGTCGCAGGGTCCACGCAGAGATTTCCTGTTTGAGATGTCTCGGAAGTGATGCAAGTGACAATATATCTGTATAACCTTGGATATTGATTTCTTCAACTAATCAGCCCCGCTTTTCCTGCTATTTACGGAATCTCCCTCCGTTATTATATCACTGTAAATGCAAAACAATCCCAAAAGTATCACTCTGGAGTTGAGCACAGGACGATTCTTTCGGCTTGTTTCTACTCTTTCGAATCCCCATTATGAGGATGATTAGGCCCAATGGGGATATTTTAGTTTGGTAGTCCTGTCAAAAGCATATCTATAAAAATCTGGTAAAAATCGTGAATACAGAATATAAGGAATTTCGATTCAAAAACCACGAGCCAGGCCCGGAGCTACGGGAGGGGTGTGGGGGGTGTGACACCCAGAAATTGTATCCACCCCCAGAAATTGTATTCAGTCGGCAGGACTGCTATTCAGTCGGTAGAACTGCTATTTGGGTTAAATATTTTCGCGCAAAGGGCAAGATAGGGGTCGGAGTTTTAGAAAAAAAATTTTGAAAAATGGAGAAAATTTGTAATGTCTGGAAAAAATTTTTGATGTTCCGAAACATTTTGGTATGGACCCCTAAAATGGTACACTGACCGGGTAAATTGAGTAAATTTGAAACTACTCAATATGAAGATGGAGTATCGTATTTATTATAAGTAAACGCATGCTTTGAGGGAAATTAGGTACGGATCGACACCCTAACAGACGTGTTACAGCCACTAGTAAAGAATTCGTTCTTTAATTATTATAGCACTATTATTCATTTGCGTGGTTTACAAGACTGTACATGGCATGTTATCTTTGAGGGATCTTAAGAATGACGTTTACGGCAGACTGCTACCTGCAAACGTCAAATTGGATTTTGAGATCAAATCGTTGGCTGTTCTGCCGTATAAGTCAATTATTTGGTGCAAAGTACATAGCGTGATAATTAGGGATGATTATTCATGAATTGCACAATAATTCAGAAATATCAGAAAATTTCTTCGCTTCGGCCAAAAAAGTGGATGATAACTACATGTTCGAGCTCCACGTAACAGTTTTTAATTTTATCAAACATGAATACAAAATTTCTACAATTTAGGAGAAAAATAAGCACGCTCGAGGAGCATGAAATATTACTAGTCTGCGCAGTGGTCTCTTACTTATGCAATACTTTACGCTACAGTTTCTCAATGATGTGAACCGCATAATGCAATACTATTTTAATTTCACGTGAGTTTCTTAAACTATACTCAATAATTCAAAAGAGAATGTATGAAAAAACGTTCAAAATGCACACAAAAATGTTAAAGAACCAAACTTAAATATC
The DNA here is from genome assembly GCA_902702795.2 of Paramuricea clavata. Lineage (NCBI taxonomy): Eukaryota > Metazoa > Cnidaria > Anthozoa > Malacalcyonacea > Plexauridae > Paramuricea > Paramuricea clavata. Next base: position 47,285 of record CACRXK020000275.1, read on the forward strand.
AGTTACATTTTATTTTCATTTTGAACCTGTGTTTCTGCCTGTGGAATACCTGAAAGAATGAAAAACATGGCGATTAGAACACGCCACAACACCTTTGCACTAAAACGTAGTTAAAAGTTTTATAACCGATTTACACTACACAACTCTTGCCCAAAACTGTCGCATGCAACCTGCTTACAACTTGAGTTGTACTGTATCAATCAAGCACACAACTTACGTACGACAACGTAGGCGAGTTGTGTGCTTGCTATACACACTGCAATTTTAAACTGATTGCATCCGACAGTCTCAGGCAAAAGTTAATATGTGTCGTTCTATCATTCAAAGCATGGAAATTATAGAAGATTAGACAGGGCATTGTGGGATAAATTCATTTAAACGGTAGACTAAGATACACAGACTAAGATACATATCTGGGGGCCAGATGAATGCAAGTCCCATATGTAAGTCCCGGATACACGCGGGTAATATTTTTCTGGCGACGGAAATGCAGTGGTGGTAAAATCGTTGCATTGCCATCGCGAGAGAGAAATTGCTTGTGTATCATGCTCTGCGATGGCAACGCAAAGCTTCGCGCAATGATTGCCGAAATTTCAAATCTGTTGATTTTTGGCAATGATTGCCGAAAATTGGGTGGTGTGGTCAAGGTTGATGATTGACACGTTTCTTGACCGGCCAATGAAATGCGTTATAAAGACGTGTATTGCAGGTGAAATATTGCAGGTGTAGCCACCTTGTGCGACGACAACGCAATACTATTAGCAACCATTGTATTCGAAGCTTAAAGCATTGTTCTCACTACAACGCTAGCATCAGCGCAATGATAAACAAGCGGAATGATTTGATGTTCTTATGCTTGACGTGTTGTTCTCACTGTATCCTTGGCAGAACGCAGGATAAAACGCAAGCATAAGCAACAGTGTAAGCATAAGGAAAAGAACGCAACGTTTTGATATTCTTATGCTTCTGTTCTGTCGTATAGTGAAGACAGTACATAAGAAATGAATACGTTTGATCCCACTTTTGCTTATTCTTATGCTTACGTCGTAGCGAGAACCAGGGTTAAGGCAGCCAATCGGCGTGGGAGCTTACATCCGAGATAAAAATTAGCAAGCTTCAACTTCACTTACCTTAAAGTTTACAGGTGTTGCAGGTGCGCCTGCACATGTTGTGAGCCACCTTCCACAAGGAGCAATATTTGGAGTAAATCAGGCAAAACGCTGGGTTGGTATCACCACATGCTAGAAGTTAAATGTCAAGGGTACAAGGTTGGTAAGTATTTAATGTAGTTGAATTGTTTTGGATAACATCAATAATGTATCATAATACAATAGAATAAAAATATATTTAATTAAACAGGCTAAAACCTCAGTATATAATAAGCAAAGTAAAAAACTTTATTTCACGAAGGAAACGTATTAACCATAATCGTCATCTAACATACGGTCTTCATAATGTTACAATATTTAGAAACAATAACATGCAGGTATGGTTACTACTATTTACTTATGAGAACAAAATTAATTAGATAATGAATGCATTTACAATTTTAGTAAATATTTATATTTTTTACAAAACAGGTCTTCGAGATGGTCAGTAAGGTTATTAAGAATTAAGAAATATTTTACAAAGTTTCTGTTTGGCATTAGTCATTTTTGAGATGAAAGCATCCGAAGAGCATGAAGGTGAAATGTCAGCTAGTTGTTTACAATCACTGTTTAAGGCATTAAAAAGAATGGAAGCACTATATATTTGCCGGAGTCAGTCCGAGGGAAAGGAAGTTGAAGGTCATATATATATCCTAGCTAAGGAAAGACAATCCCACCGCAAAGTTAGACTTCGTGATGATCCTTGTCGCTCGCTTCTGTGATTTCTGTATTTTGCAACTAAATATTTCCCATGACTATGCTGCACGACTAACAGTAACACATTTTCATAGCTTGCATAATGATATATTGTGAGAAAACGCTCTTATCTTAGTCCTACATAATATTTTAGATACAATAAAAAGCGAGTAAGTGGCTTTAAGCACAGTTATAAAATAAAAACTCATTAGTAATTCACGACAAAACACAAAGGAGAAAATCACTACGGTGTCGATGGTTTAATGGTAAAAATTACGTTCATTTGCATAAACGTTAACTTTGATTTTCTCGGCTTAAACAACGCTCATTTTTACAATTACTTCGCCAATGTACTCATCAGATGAGTCGTTTATTTCATTTAAAACACTCGCAGTCTGTGCTTATCCGACTTAAAACACTCGAGCTGCGCTCTCGTGTTGTGCATGCTCGTGTTTTAAATAGTACTTACTATCTATGTGAATAGGCTTCGTGATTGGTTGTTTGTGACAATAAAAGACAATAAACATTGATCACTTTTACGGAAAACTAATCGCAAAGCGTGTACGTATTAGGTAGGTACTTATACTCTATATTTTAAAAACACCAGTTGAGTTCAGGACATGCAGAGTGACGAGGAAATTTTTAATTTCCACAACAAATGTTGACAGTCCCTAAATCTCGTACGCCGTTCTATAGTACGTGATTCGCAATATAGGCAGGGATTTGGATAAAGTCATACGGTTGGAAATCATACGGTTGTAAGCAAAATCGGTTGCCCCATCTCCATTGAGTTCCACCAATCTTGCACCCAGGTCCTTATACCCATCAGCTGCAATGTGAAACAGTGGTATATACCGTGGCTCTGATCTCCACCCACAACCTGAATTGATATAAGCACCCTTTTGTTGTCTCTTGCTGCTTATCCATCTGAAGTAGACAAAGTCTATCAAACCATCGCCGTTGACGTCAGCAAACCGCGCCCCCAGATCACCGTACTTGTCAGCAGCAATATGGAAAGGTGGAGTGTATGAAGGCATTTTTGTCCATCCATTACCATTGTTGAGATATGCACCCTTTATTACGACAAACAAATAAAGAATCGTAAAATTAGTCAGTATGTTATTTCGCATATAAGTGCATTTGTATGTATTACAAGATTTTTCGAATATTTTTCGAGTCAAAGTCGCTGCGTAGTAGATCATGCACTTATAAAGATCAGGATAAAGGCGCACGCGCAGAAAACTGAAAATACAAATAGCGGTGATTTGGTTAACACGTTGTTTACATCGTTGCTTACCCAATTCACAATTTTAGATAACTCAATGCATAGTTACTGTTGTTCTAGTTTACAGAAACATAGAATAGAACAAAGGCAGTTATGCATTAAAATTATGTATAAGAGTTATTCACTCAGGTAGAGAATTCTAATTAAAGATTACTTAGCTTTGTTCTATTCTATGTCTCGGTAAGGTAGAACAATAGTAACTAGGTATGTGGGTTATCTAAAGTTCTGAATTGGATATAGACAAATTAACGTCAGCGGTCAGCCGTCAAATTTGTTTATTGATGCCGTCCAGAACCTTATTCAATTATAAACTAGAAAATACATGCATGCAGAAACCGTCGCCTTGCTAACAAAACCACTGTATTTTTGAACATGAAGTATCTAAAGTAGTTGTCATGGTAACACGATAATTTTTTAAGAATATTCTTACAAATGAAAAATTGCCTAAAAATATCACTATTAATTACAAAATTATCAATTTCCCAACATATACATGTTAGGTATGATATTGTACGTAATATAAGCTTCAATTTAAGGTAAAATTCAAGTTTGCAATTTGAGTTTGCAATAAAATGATTTCAAATTCTCGCATGCAAATAACTTTGCTTTCTTTTTTATTTAAAAAATTCAATATAATAAAAAAGGGAATCAATATTAAATATACACTGAAATTATATGCTGTCTTGTTTAGTTGTTTCATATACGCAAAGGCCGTCGGGTTTTAAAGCAATTATAAAATCAATATTTAAAACAAACTTTCCTTCGTTAACGTCGGCTCCCTTCTTTTAGCCGATTCTTTCGCCCTTTCTTGAAATTTACAAAATCTTGTAAGTCGAGCAAAAATGTAAAATCGAGCAAAAATGCAAAATCGAGCAAAAATATTCATTTTTATACATATGCAAGAAATTTATCAATCATCAAATCAAGAAATGTTTGCTATTTCGCTGTCGTCATGCAGTCGTTATAATGCAAACTTTAAATTGGACCAATCACAGTGTTCGCTATTCATGACAGTCCGCTATATTTTTGAGATCAGTGATGATGACCACCCACGCACAGTGAGCCACGCCCGCCATCAGCCTAGGCCTAGGCCTTCTAGTCTTATTTATATTTTTTTAATATTCAGCGCTTTTTCACATGAAAAGACTGGGACTAGGTGATTTGGGGGCGGGGCGGAGGAAGCAAGCCTAGAAGGCCTAGTGCATTTCCCAACAACAAGGCCAAAACTGCCCTGAAACTGCCCTGGTCGCGAAATGCCCAATTATTGCGTTGTCAAACAGAATTATTTGCAACTTAACGGCGAATTTAAACCGATACAGGTAAAATAAACTCATTTATAGTATAAACTTACTATTTTTATTTCTATACACGTCTAGAAAATCGGGGGTTTTTATCATAAAGTTCGAAGCAACACTATTATTTAATATGTTGACAAGGTGAAGCGAAAGCACAAAATGAGTCAAAATATATACCAAAAGTAGAATCTTTCATGAAATTTTGTCTTATACACAACTACATTATTATATATTTTCTCAATTTTGGCAAGAAGCAGTCTTGTGTTTGTAAAATATACAATTATAATTTATTAAATAAAACGGATACATATATTATTAGCCCGTACAGTACTGTATATAAAAACGTACATTGTTTACAAATGGTATATCCGTAATATTTGAACAATAATTTCAAAATCCTCATTCCCAATTCGCAAATATAGTTATTCAAAGCAAAACAGTAGATTGTCTTGCGAAGAAAAGAATTATTATTTTGTGCTTTCGCTTCACCTCGTCAACATAATAATAGTGTTGCTTCAAACTTTATGATAAAAACCCCGATTTTCTAGACGTGTATATAAATAAAAATAGTAAGTTTATACTATAAATGAGTTTATTTTACCTGTATCGGTTTAAATTCGCTGTTAAGTTGCAAATACTTCTGTTCGAGAACGCAACAATTGGGCATTTCGCAATCAGGGCAGTTTCAGGGCAGTTTTGGCCTTGTTGTTGGGAAATCCACTAGGCCTTCTATATTTTCGCTTGCGTCAGGCTTGTGTCCTTCCTCCGCCCCGCCCCCAAATTACCTAGTCCCAGTCTTTTCATGTGAAAAAGTGCTGAATATTAAAAAAAATATAAATAAAAATAGAAGGCCTAGGTCTAGGCTGGCCCGCCATCATTGGTGAACTTTAGACTTCGCTAATGCTTTCGTTTCCCCGGGAGTAAATAGCCGGGGGGAATTAATACCCTCGCACGGCGCTTCGCCGTCGGCTCGGGGATTATCGCAGGGCATTTTTTAAGAAATTACAACCACTGGAGCAAAGTCTCAATGAGGGCCTTTTCCGCATAGTTACTCGTACTACATAAAGACCATGCTGTGCTGTCTTTTATAAGATGGAATGGAGAAGGTGAGAGGATATGAGAACGCAGGCAGATGAAGCTTTTTCAACAAAGATGACTTGTTACTAATGATCGAAAGGGCCAGCTCATATGAAAATCATACTTCACTACTGGGGCAAGCAAAGAGCCTACTGGGGTAAATGCCCAGGGCATTTTTTAACTATATAACTATATATAGTTAAAAAATGCCCTGAATTATCGGTGTATCTTTGTTTTCTAATATGTTTGCTTCACAGTTCAGACGCGCCACGCCCTCTTGGAAACATATTTTTGTTGTGTTTGAAGGAACATACTTTATTGTTATATGGCTAGGGTGAAGACCAAACGTGATTGGCTGATTTGTGGTCAGGTGACTTCAGATAAATGCAATGTATCCCGCCGGGCAACAAGTGAAAAATTGTTGCTTGCCCGACCGACCACTTACATAAATAAACAAAATGACGGCAGAACTAGCATAATTAGAAACTACGATTTTCCAAGTTTGTGTCCAAATAAGGAATTAAAAGAGAAGAAAAATACACAACAGGCAACAGGATATGCTGCTGAAACCGTTTAAGTAGGTTCTTTTAATTTTAAACTAGTTTACACTATAGAGTTTTTGTCACGAAATACAATTGTTGTATGAATGTTGTTGAATGTTAATTTTTGTTTGTCGCTATACAGGGTGTCCCAAAAAAAAACGGAAACTATTGAAATCACCAATAACAATTTAATTGTTAGAATTTGAATGCCTTAGCGCTCTGTTGGTTCCCACGAGTGCATAAATGATTGACAGAAGTAAATTTTATGCATAAAGAAACTGTTTAAGAAGCTGTTTTTAATTCCCAGGAGCAGAAAATCGCGCACTTTACTAGGAGATATTCCTAACTAAATTCTAATACATGCACCTTGTCAATATTTTACGCATCATTACGTCCAGCTGTTTGGTAGGGCATTCAAATTTAACAATAAGTGATTTCTATAGTTTCTGGGTTTTTTGGGACACCCTGTACAGTATAACAAAACGCTTAATGTCTGTTCCCTCGGAAAATAGTTAGTTTTGTTTTCCCTCGAATCTCTCATAAATTTTTCCCTAGACTTCGTCTCGGGAAACATCGAGACTCTCGGGACAACAAAACAAACTATGTCTCTCGGGAGCAGACATTAAGTGCTATGAATGATCCGAACTGTATAATGATGACGTTGTTCCAAGTATGCCTCATTACTTAGGTCACGTTTTACATAATAATGCATAGACCGATTCAAAAAAATGGTTGTCATTAATTTTTCCCGAAATGAATTCCAAGCAAGGTAATCAACTGCCACCATATCGAATACTTCAAGGCTATTAGTTTGCAAATTAAAAAAATACAATGCCATGTATTGACAATTTGGGTAACGTTTGTTTATAGCCTATTCACAACTTTAAATAACTCACATACCTACAATCGCGTGCAAAAATAATTAGACTTTTCACATTTTTGGACATTTTAAAGTACGCCGGCCTCCCCCCTGCCCCCTTGATCAATGTTGGAAAAAGTGGGTTTAATTCTCTCTTTTCAGTCATTCACATAACATTGAATTGGGGATGAGGGGGGCATTTATGCGGTTGTCTCAATAATTTTTGCTCCTGATTGTAGCTATACTATTGTTCCAGTTTACAGAAGTATAGAATAGAACAAAGGTAACTAAGCTTTAGAATTATCTACATGAGTGAATATCTCTTATATATAATTCTAATGCTTAGTTACTTTTGCTCTATTTCATGTTTCTGTAAACTAGAACAATAGTAACTAGGCATGTGAGTTAGCATTCACAACTAAATTTACCATCTTTGCTTTCACATTTTCCTTCATTCTTGCAGGGCGAAATTTCACATGGATCAACTATCAATATAAGGAACATATACGTCAAATTCTTTAGGGGGATCGGTTCTACGAAAGCTGGATGTCAACCGCATAGTGATTGTTTCAAGTTTGCAAAAATTCATTGACCATAACTCCAATTAAACTTTTGTATTGATAATGTAAAGTTTCTTTTAACGAATTGTGAGGTTCATATATTGGTCGTTTTAACAAAGGTTTCAACATTTTTAGTTGAACAAGGTTGATACAATATCGTGAAATAAATAGACGTTCTGAGGCCACTGATAAAAAGCTCATCTTTAACGGTTTGCATGAAAAATGCGCAAACTATATTGAGGTCTAGTGCCAAGAATAACGTTTAAAGGGTATTGGCAACAAAAATTTTTATTGATTTGTTGCTTCATCTGAAAGAGCATGAAAAAATAAGCCGATTGGCCGTTTACTGCTCTATTCTATCTCATCTGGTTCCGAAGTTATACGCAAAAATGTGCAAAATATAAATTGCTGATTCAGCACATTCTGTGACGTCATAAGCTGGGACCAAGTATGTTTATTGAATAGTAAACTAAAGCATAGCTGAGTTATTATTGGCTCAAATCAAATGAAATTTGGCATACAGATAGTACATGATGAGATGCATGGGAAATACTTCTAATTTCGTTGTCAAGGCGACACAGTCGTTCCCAGGCCTCTTACACTGATTTTGAATAACTAGTTGCATTTATCTATGTGTATGTCATTTTCGAATTATTATCATGCAAGTAAACTTTTGGCATGCATAGGTATCATACACATACTTCTGACATTATTTTATTCTTATCAGTACCTTGAATAAAGCTGTTTCATAAAATTGGCGCAAGGGGCCTGGAAACGACATTGTTACCTTGGCAACAAAATTAGAAGTGTTTTTCCATGCGTCTCATCATGTACAATCAGTATGCAAAATTTCATTTGATTTGGCCCATAATAACTGAGCTATGCTTCAGTGTAGTATTCAATAAACATACTTACCCAGCTAATGACGTCACACGTTGTGCTGAATCAGCAATTTATATTTTCACATTTTTGCGTATAACTTCGGAACTAGATGAGATAGAATAGAGCATTAAATGGCCAATCGGCTTATTTTTTCATGCTCTTTCAGATGAAGCAATAAGATAGATGAAGCAATTTTTGTTGCCAATACCCTTTAAAGTTATTGTTTTAAAACGTTTTTGATGAATGCCGTTAAATAATCTTGTCAGGCAACCTTTTTGGAGTTTACAGATTCAAGGGCCGGTGCTGGAATAAGCATTAATATTGAGCTTAAGCAAGTGATGTTTGTTGGGAGTTTGTAGCAATCTTTAAGACATACAAAAATAATATGGTATTTGTAATGTTTTATTCTCCATTACAGGAGTGCTATTATGGTGAAATATGCCGTTAATTAAAATTGTGTCAATTTTAGGGTGACGCCCGTGGTGACAAAAACGTCGCTTCCTCATGCAAGCTCACTAAACATAGCAACTTGTGCAAGCAAAACAAGCAATTATTAAATTGCAAACAAAACAATATAATGACAATGAAGTATGGTTCTGTCTCTCTGAAACCCAGGGAGTTCAGTGCTTTGAACGTCAGACTTACCTTCGTCTTGACAGAACTCTCCTTTATAACCCTTTGGACATTTACACACAAACTGAGTGACATGAGTAACCTCACATGTTGCATTATTCAAGCAAGGAGAGCTAGCGCAGGGATTAACTGAAAGAGAAGTGAAATTCAATGTTGAAATAAGTGCGAGTTATAAAAACAGTTGTGGATTGACAGAGATACAACTACTTGCAAAATATGAAAATAACTTCGTCGTTTAGAGCAAAGCGCCTTCCTCCGGATGTTCTTAGGTGTCGACCAACTTCTTGACGAGGCGCCTTCGCTCGAAAGGTTCAAGTTCTGCTTGTATTTTTAATTTCAGGTAACTGTAATATCTTTATGTAATGTTCATATATCATCCTTTATGTAATGTTCATATATCATCCTTTATGTAATGTTCATATAATATCCTTTATGTAATGTTCATATAATATCCTTTATGTAATGTTCATATATTATCGTTTATGTAATGTTCATATAATATCCTTTATGTAATGTTCATATAATATCCTTTATGTAATGTTCATATAATATCCTTTATGTAATGTTCATATATTATCCTTTATGTAATGTTCATATATTATCCTTTATGTAATGTTCATATAATATTCTTTATGTAATGTTCATATAATATCCTTTATGTAATGTTCATATAATATCCTTTATGTAATGTTCATATAATATCCTTTATGTAATGTTCATATAATATCCTTTATGTAATGTTCATATATATTCTCCTTTATGTAATGTTCATATATTATCCTTTATGTAATGTTCATATATTATCCTTTATGTAATGTTCATATATTATCCTTTATGTAATGTTCATATAATATCCTTTATGTAATGTTCATATATATTCTCCTTTATGTAATGTTCATATATTATCCTTTATGTAATGTTCATATATTATCCTTTATGTAATGTTCATATATTATCCTTTATGTAATGTTCATATATTATCCTTTATGTAATGTTCATACAACGGAAATGAATCGCCCTGCGATTCCAGTGACTATGGTTGCATTTTTCGCAACTACTCCTGGTTAGGTGTAATGTACAAAATTTACACTAGAAATTTCTATCAACAAAATCCTTCACAGTTAGTTAGTTATATTGAGTGTGATGCTAAAAATTCTGAAGTATTTAAACGATCAGAGAGAATTTGAGAAATCATGTTCAAATTACCTCTTTCCGAGCAAGTCTGTCCTTCATATCCCTTTGCACAGCTGCAGTGAAATTCCTCTTTTGATAAATCACTGAAACATTTCCCCCCGTTTTCACATGGTCCACTCTTGCAAACATCCACTTAAAATTCAGAAATTATTCAAATTATTTACGGGAAAGATTTTCACGCTGAAAATTTGAATCGCAATATGGAAAAAGCAAAAATAATTCATAGTCAACTCGATGTCGACATAATAGACCTCATTATCTATGTTTTTGTCTTGGTTTATGCAAGAAATAGGATAGGATAGGAAAAACCTTATTTGACTACGCTGGCCACTTCAACCCAAGGTCCGAAGCTGCTTTCCAAGTGCGGCGTAGATAATTTATAATGTTATAAAATATATAAAATACAAAATCCGTAATAATATTAAGAGCTACGAATACAAAATACATATTACAAAACAAATGGCACAATAGTCAAATAGCTAATTTGTCAGACTAACAGAAGAAATTAAATATTCCTATTGAAAGAAATTAAAGATTCGCTGGTTATTTTGCTTATTCAGGAATGCATTCCTGACAGAGCTGAATGAAGCACTGCAGTGCTGGCAAGTTTTTATCTTTTAGTTTTTGATTATCCACACTTTCCGGAGATTGGATTAATTGTTCTCCATGAGCATTATGTATTTCAAGACATTAATGTTCCTCAAGAGGTTGCCGATTCATTTCAGTCAGCACTAACAAGTTTCTGAAAATTCAAGGCTGATTTAGAGTAGAACATTGAATTTGGCATGTGTATATGTACTGTCTATACTCTCTCCATTAATTTATTTAATTGTTTGATACAGTATATTAAATAGTGTAGACTAGCGGCTAGGTAACTTGTCCTCGTCGCATGCATCCCGGGCTCAAGATAACGGCCAGTCAACAGTCAATGACTGGCTAAAAATCCCTGTTGATCAGTCACTTTATATCCTCATCAGTCATCGCACACAAATTCACCTTCATACAAATAATGTGATTGTGAACGTCTTCAGTGTTTAAAACGTGAAACAATACATATGAGATGTCATGGAGATGTCCAATTTGAATGAGCCAGTACTTGCACTTCTTGCCAGTTTCTACCTTCTGGATTTTGATTATCCGTGGATGCAGGAAATTGGTTTGAATGTTTTTCAGCATTAGATTTTTAAGACACAAATGTGCCACAAGACATTGCCAATTTGTTTAAGTCGACGATGACAAGCTACCAGAGTTTCAAAGTTGATATGCAATAAGCTGGTACTAATACAGTATGTACTGCACTATGATGAATATCATGTGGTATATATTTTTCTGTATGAATATAATGTGGTATATATATTACTATATGATGAATATCATGTGGTATATATTTATATATTTATATACAGTATAAACTGTTGCATGCAAGGTGCCATGTATTCTTTATAATTGCTTCCAGTCTATAATCGATATATCATTACTATAACTTGTTGGTCCTTATAAAATAAAAATATACCTCTTAAGAAAATTTGGACTTATTTTAAGAAAATTTGGACTTATTTTAAGAAAATTTCCCTTAAAATAAGAAATTTTAAAGGAAAAAATATTCTTAAAATAAGAAATTGGTATTCTTATTTTAAGAAAAATCTCATGATTTTCTTAAGATTTTCTTGAGAAAAAAATTCTTAAGAAAATTAGTAAGAAAATTTTCTTACCAGTCTCCCAAGAAAATTTGGACTTATTTTAAGAAAATTTTCGACTTATTTTAAGAAAATTTTCTTAAAATAAGTTGTTTTTTTCTTAAAATAAGAAAGTGATTTTTTGCTGTGTGCTATTCTAGATTTTCACCCCACTATATCCGAAACATTTTCTTTTAAAGGAAAAAATATTCTTAAAATAAGAAATTGGTATTCTTATTTTAAGAAAAATCTCATGATTTTCTTAAGAAAAAAATTCTTAAGAAAATTAGTAAGAAAATTTTCTTACCAGTCTCCCAAGAAAATTTGGACTTATTTTAAGAAAATTTTCTTAAAATAAGTTGTTTTTTTCTTAAAATAAGAAAGTGATTTTTTGCTGTGTGCTATTCTAGATTTTCACCCCAATATATCCGAAACATTTTCTGCTATACTCGATATTTGGTCGTGGCAGAAAAAGAGAAGAATTTAAAAAAATGGTCGGTTCATCGTCACGTGTGTATTATATAATACCTTATTGAATTCTGATCGTTTAATTGGCTGCAGTTTATGGTCACGTGATATTGAATAGAAAATTCCATTTCCCGAGAGTGCAATGAAATACGTTCCATTTCATTTCATTTATTTACCGGGGGTAACACATGACAGTAAGCATGAGCTACTGATAAATTAGTGGCCCTCATAAACTATATTACAACTATAAACAAGAAATAATTAATGTAACAAAGTTCAGTATCATCCTAACGGACATCTGTCAATAAGTCATTAAAAAGTCATTTAAATAGTATTAAAATAGTTATAATAAAATATTATATAAGATTATAATTGCATAGTGGTCTTTTGTTCCTGCAACAATTGCGCATATAACATTTGTTTGAACTTAGCTACGGACTTTTGCAAGGCAGCGCAATGGAATGTCTAAAGCATTCCATTCTTTGGTAGTCCTTACAATTAAGGTGGGGCCTCCTTCTGTTTCTCGCTTGTACTTTGCACACACCAAATTAAGACCACAGTGGCGAGTGACCCTATTATGAAGATCACAATTTCTTACTAACGAAGAGCGTAAATACTCCGGAACGCAATATTGACTGTTTATCCTCTTATAAACTAATGTGTTGCGCTTTATGATACTTTCTTTATAAAATGTTAACCAATTTAACATATTGAAAAGATTAATTGAGGGTATCTTCTTATCCACCCCAAGGATAAACCTAGCAGCTCTTTTCTGAAGTTTACGAATTCTTAATATGCAATTTCGGCTGTACTATTATCCCACACCATACTTCCATTCATAATGGTGTGTTACACTGTTATAGTGTTATAGTACATCTCTCGTTAAACTCTTCTTTAAATATGGACTAATATGCTTCAGCAGTCCTAGGCGCTTGGCAACCTTTTTAGAGAGTTCCTCAACGTGTGACTCATAGCTCATCTCAGAGTCCAATGTCACGCCTAATAACTTATGAGACGTAACAACGCTAATTTTTGCACTGTCAATCTTTCAGGTTCAAACATTGACTTGCATCAGAACCCAATTTAGCCGGCATAGATGGAACATTCCATCTTTCACCTCATGAAAATATTCTTACCATTGCACTCATAAACATAATTATTTGTATCTTTTATTTTCGCTAGAGCAGCCAATAACTTTGTTTTCATTCAACCATTATATCACGATTGGGTAATTAAACCGACACACTGCTATATTGGTTGGTTGGGCAACAAAAAACAGTAGACACGAGACCAATTGAATGTTGTATTTTTGAAAAAAGTTACATGGAAAACCAAATATATCCTTCCCAGAAATCGTGCTTAAACTTCCGTTTATGGTATTTTTTAAAATTTTATGTTTAAGGACAAGTTGTAGGTTGTAGTATTTATATTTATACGTATGTTTTCGAAGAATAGCACAATGTATGTGGTGCATTTGAATCAAAACATGTAGCACTTGTCTGCGTTTCATTTCATGTTTATATTTGTTCTTTTCGCATTTTTGTTGGAGAAAAGAACATTTAGGGTTCGGCATGACTAAGTCCATGAAAGTGAATTAACTGCATTTTAGTATTTTAGTATAAACGACAGTGTGGATTTTTCCACTTTTTGGGTAGTGTTTTGAGTTTGAAAATTGTCTTCACTCTTCGGTTATCGCTAAAATTAACTCTTTTGGACCACGGCTCTAGACCACGGTCAAGATATCGTAAAAAGCTGCACGCTCTTGCAGCCAATCAGATTGCAGGGAATAAAAATATTACTATATTTAATTTCTTATTTAAGGTGTATAGTTATTTCTCAAACTGCATTGTCATTTAAATGCATATAAGAGAATATCTGTTTCTTTTCCAGAAATCCTTCGCAATGAGATTAATTGAATGTTGTATTTTTTAAAAAGATATATGTAGAGAGCCAAACATCTCCAGAAATATTTATCGTTAACCGAAACAAAAAGCAAGATATTAATTATTAAATAAGAGTACCTTTTAATTCACAAGTTTCGCCTTCATATTGTTCTGTACAAGTACACTTGAAACTGTCTTCCGTATCCTCACATGTTCCGTTATTTTCACAGGGAGAACTATCACATGGATAAACTACAAAGAATTAATAGCAATTTTTCCATAAAAATGTAATTAAAAGTGAAAGTTTGGAAAGATTAACAATTAAAAATGAGATTACATATTATTATATGGCAAGCATCACTTGCGGTGAAATGGCGGACTGTGATTGGTTAAAAAGCACTTTCAACGGTCCATTACGTAAAAACAAACGCACGCATTTCAAACAAAACAGCAAAACTAATTGAAAATTTGAAAATTGTAATTTAATTTGTTATTAATAAGATATCTGCGAATGGTTTTTTGTGGAAAAGAATGAAAACATTGGTATTTTTTGTTTTCTTCGACAAAACGTGTACCACGCTACTAACATGCATTTCAAATCATGCATCTATTCTTCTTTGTTTCGAGTATAAATGCATATAAACTCCAGATAATAAACTTTTATTAACCTCCTTGCTCGGCATGTACAGAAATATCGGACCTCGGTTTTTTTGTACAAACCTCGCCCTATGGGCTCGGTCTGTACAAAAAAGACCTCGGGCCGATATTCTCTGTACAGATTTCGCGTTCTGTTAATAAGCAGTTAGTAACAAAAAGCTTAACATTGAAAGAAATCAAATCAATTTCAGCAAACAATTTTGATGATTTGGACAGTACTAGTCAGGATTCGAAGACAATGTTTAAATAATTCAACAGCAAAAAGCAGTTATATTTAGTGAACATTCAAAACGTTTGAAGAAGCGTCTAAGATGAAACTTTATATTATATTACTCTCCTCCACAGAGTCAATCATATATAGGATTGCAGGAGATAATGTAGGGATAGTAGAGGACATTCAGTGGTGCACGACGGGCGTTGACGGGGGGGGGGGGCGGTAAAATAAAACGAAGAATGAACTACTTACGTAGCTTTCGTCTTCTCATCATAGCTAGCGCGTTTTGACTAACGATTACGTAATTTGTTTCCCCCAGTAATATTACGTAATTTTACTAAAAATTCGTAAGGCTAAGTCATATTATATTGAAGTTTGTAGACGTACATTATGCATATACGTATATAATGCATTTAGGAAAGTTGATAATTTTATGAGCAACAAAACTATAAATATTTTGATCTTTTTGTGGAAAAGGTCATGATGATTTTATTACTATGGTAAGACCAGTTACTGCGATCAGCAGTGATTGGCTAGTTAGACTGAAATACTTTATGTTAAAATATTTGAGAAATAAAGTGGTTTGGTTGGAGATGCAAGCAGTTGTTACATATAGACCCATTGCACATGACGTCACAGCGCTGGTGAAGATGTATTTGGAGGACAAATAGCAATCTATGCATAATAAAGCATAACATAATTTTTGTAAACAAAGCAAATTTTGTAAATTTATAATAAGTTTGTATCAAAATGGTTAATTTTTGCGCTGTATGTGGTTGTTGTACCCGAACAGATATTGTTATGGAGCATCTGGAGGACACTCTAAGGATTTGTGAAGTCAGTGCATGGGTCTATATGTATTCCTAGTAATCATAAATAAATTAAGATATTCCGGAAAATTCTTCAACATTGATCATCGAATGAGATGCCTAAAAATCCTGATTTTTTAACCTTACCTCTGTTTTGACAGGTGTCTCCTTCATATCCATCTGGACAACTGCATGAGGTAGTAAATTTTGACAAGTCACTCAAACATTCACCTCCATTCAAACATGGACTATTTTTACATGGATCAACTGGAAGAAAAATATTGTTCGATAATTTTGATTATTGCATATTACAAATAATTATACCATATATTTTTCATTGAGGACCAAGATTTTTTAACCACATCAGCATCATCCTCATCTATAACATCACAATGACAATCCAAAGAGAACAACAGACGGAGAACAACTTAACTACGAGAATTTTATGGACCGGCTATTCTTTCCTCAATCAACTACAACTAAAATGCTTTTTAACTAAAGAATTATTTTAATTAAAGAACAAACCTCTTGTTTCGCAACTATCTCCTTCATATTGTTCTGTACAAGTACATTTAAACCTGTTTTCAATATTCTCACAAGTTCCGTTATTATCACAGGGAGAACTATCACATGGATAAGCTGCAAGAAATAAATACCATTTTTTTCTTAAGGTGAAATGATGTTTAATGAATGATGTTTAATGAATTTGATTTGTTGCTAAATACATTAATTTAACTACACAAAATTAATAAATATATAAACATTGAAATCACGATTAATATATTAGCAACAAGAAAGCCTAAAATGATTATTGAAAATTAAAGATGATGATGAAACTGATCCGGGAAACTATAGACCAATCTCATTGCTTTCAAATTTGAATCAAATTTTTGAAAAATTAATTTCTAAACGTCTCAAAACGTTTTTCGATAAAAACAAAACTTTATATGATAAGCAATATGGCTTCCGAGCTAAACACTCAACACAGCATGCCATTATTGATATTATAAATAATATTCATAACAATCTGGACAAGGGTCTATTTTCGTGTGGCATATTTATAGATCTAAAAAAAGCCTTTGATACCGTTGATCATTCTATACTTTTACACAAATTACATCATTATGGAATCCGTGGAGTGATCAACAACTGGTTTAGATCTTACCTAACTGACAGAATACAGACAACCCAAATTGGTGGTTACATATCATCAAAACATACAGTTAACTTGGGTGTTCCACAAGGTTCAGTCCTTGGGCCTTTACTCTTCTTAATTTACATAAATGATATTCACAAATCATCTGAGGTATTTAAATTTTACTTGTTTGCTGATGATACGAATTTGGTATACTCTGATAAAAAATTAAAATCTCTAGAAACGATCATCAATAGAGAATTGATAGGAGTTTGTGAATGGCTAAACACAAATAAGTTAACCCTCAACTTAAAGAAATCCAACTATGTTATCTTTCATTCCCACCAAAAAAAGCTCGACTATCAAGTTGAACTAAAAATGTTTGACAATCATTCCAATAACTTGATTAATATTGAATGCAAAGAATTTATAAAATATTTAGGTGTTATAGTGGATGGTAATCTCACATGGAAATACCACATTGACAACATTGCATCCAAAATAAGCAAAACAATTGGCATAATTACAAGGCTTAGATATTTTGTACCTCTGTCTACCTTACAAAACATTTATCGATGTTTAATCTTACCTTATATAACATATGGTATAGCTGTTTGGGGTCAAGCGGCAAAAAAATATTTGAATAAGATACTTATTCTCCAAAAACGAGCAATACGTCTAATGAATTTTAAAACAAACAAGGAACATGCTATCCCACTTTTTATTCATTCCAATACACTTCCTTTAAATATGCTTTACATTAAAACAATTTGCAATTTAATGTATGACGTCTCAAATAGCTCTTGTCCATCTTCAATCTCCGATTGTTTTATCCAATCAAAAGAAGTCCATACTTATAACACTAGACATTGTGTATCCAATAATTTTTATGTTGAATACTCAAAACTAACTACAACTATCACATCCTTTGTAAAATCAGGTGTTAAAATTTGGAATAGTATTCCCACTGATGTTCGAGAGTTGGGTAGAAAAAATTTCAATTTGAAAATTCAGAAAAGTCTTTTAACCATATTTGAGATTGAGGACGATTATGCTGATGTGCCCACATTAATTAGATATATGAGTAAGCATGGAAAATAGTACATCCTTCGAAATTAATAGGAAATTAATAGGGAATTAATTCTTTTTTGTGAAAATGATGCTTTGTGCTGTCAGTATACTGCGCCACTTTATATTATAACCGAGCATATCCTATACTTCTTATTTAATCTCATTCTACTATCCGCCCCGATTAGCTTTGCTATTAGCGGATAGTATTGTATATACAGACTGTTTATGTATTTATTAATAAAAATTTGATTTGATTGATTTGAAATGAAACCAGCAGGCTTATTTAAATTTAGTCTCCCTTTGGACACGCATGCATTTGGGGTAATGATTAACATTTCTTCTATTTACATACTATTAATTTTGGCAGACAAGAGTACATGATCATCATATCAATAACTTATATATAACACTTGACAGTATTTACAGTTACGAGAGGGTGATGATTTTCAATATTTAAAGAAGCAAAAAGCTTTAAGTTTTCTTTTAAATGAAATCAAGGAAGTAGAATTAACTAATTCTAATGGAAGAGAGTTAAAAAGTTTTGGGCCCTGGAATCTTACACAAAACTATTTAATATCTGTTCTACATAATGGCACATGAAAAGCTTTCGAATGTCTAGTGTCATAAGGGCGTTGTGAAAACCCGGAATGCCGGAATATCACGGAATATGCCGGAATATCACGGAATATGCCGGAATATTACGAAATATGCCGAAATATCATGGAATATGCCGGAATATTGCAACATTTTCCCGGAATATACCGCAACATCACGATATTTTCCGATGGTAGCCATGCGACTGTTTATAAACATGGACGTCTGACAGCATATTTTATTACAAAAGTGATGGATCTTTCCCATTTTGACGGTAAGTAACAAACCATAACTCTATACTGGAAGTTCTATATGTTGTTTATATCATTATTACGAGTGTTCACCAAAAAGTTTGAATCAATATTATTAATTCCTCCTGGATTACAGCGTTTTGGAAAATAAAAGTGCTGACGTCAGCATTTATTTCAGACGCCTTCAGAACTGTGTTGTACACAAAATTTAGTTAAAAATTATTGGTTAAGGTTAAGGTTAAGACGAGACTGCTTACCTGATATAAACAAGAATTTAAACATCTTGGACTTGCCTCTATTTTAGCATTTGATTTTTGGATAAATGCTTGGTGCAGTTGCTGGTATAAAATGGTCAATTTTATACCAGCAAGCACATATCCAAAAATCAAATGCTAAAATAAAGGCAAGTTTGAGCCAAGATGTTTAAATTTTTGTTTATATCAGGTACTAAGAAGTCTCGTCTTAACCTTAACCAAGAATTTTTAACTAAATTTTGTGTATTGTTCAGTTCTGAAGGCGTTCGAAAATAATGCTAACGTCAGCACTTTTATTTTTCAAGACGCTGTAACTCAGGAGGAATTAATCGTATTGATTCAATTTTTTTGGTGAACACTCGCAATAATATAATAAACAAGAACTTCCAGTATAGAGTTTTTTTTGTTACTTACCGTCAAAATGAGAAACTAAGATCCATCACTTTTGTAATAAAATATGCTGTCAGACGTCCATGTTTATAAACAGTCGCATGGCTACCATCGGAAAATATCGTGATGTTGCGGTATATTCCGGGAAAATGTTGCAATATTCCGGCATATTCCATGATATTCCGGCATGTTCCGTAATATTCCGGCATATTCCGTGATATTCCGGCATATTCCGTGATATTCCGGCATTCCGGGTTTTCACAACGCCCAGTGTCATAAGTATGGACTTGATTATTTAAAACAAACATACTGTTAAAACTTTTCGGCAAAAGAGAATTTTTGTGACAATACATAAATTGACCTAATTGCAGCAAACGAATATCTTCGAATTTCAATGTGTTTAGCTTCTTAAAGAGCGGGTCAGTATTAGCATGCATGAAATTTGCTCTTGTTTAAAATTCTAATAGCTCGTTTCTTCAGCAATACGATACAGCACAGGTTGGACGAGTATGTTGAAGCCCAGATATGGATAAATGATTGGATAGTATGAAATATACGTAGAGAGATATCAAATAAATAAAAACTTGACCTAAAAATTATTCATATTGATTTTGATATTTTATTTGCTATACATGCGAGATATGTGACTTCCAAGACAGTATTTCATCCAAAATTACTCCTAAAAACACTGTCTCATTTACCTGTTCAGTACTGCGATTGTTAAGTGTTAACTAAACATCTGGGTAACGTGTTTTCTGTCTTGGTTTGAATATCATGAATATTGTTTTCGTTAAATTTAAGGAAATTTGTTTACAATAAACCAATCGGACAGTTTTCTTAATTCTCTGTTCAAAACATTGTTCAAATAATTTAAGTCTTTATGTGAAAAAATGTGCTCGTATCGTCGGCAAATAGGATTAAATCTACAAGTTTTGATACATTAGCAATATCATTAATATATAAGGGCATGTAGTAAAACACTGACTACCGGAACACCGGAACACCGCCGGAACACCACCGGAACACCACCTAACCCTAACCCCAACCCTAACCCCCAACCCTAACCCTAACCCCAACCCTAACCCCCAACCCTAACCCTAACCCCAAACCCTAACCCCAAACAAAATGGTGGTGTTCCGGTGTTCCGGTGGTGTTCCGGTGTTCCGGTAGTCAGTGTTTTACTACATGCCATATATAATAGGAAGAATAAAGGACTAAGTATCGAACTCTGAGGTGCTCCACAGCTTATATTTTTTGAGGCAGAGAAACAATCATTGAATTGAACAAATTGAAGTCTATTGGAAAAGTAACTTTTTACCCACTCGAAAGCTAAACCACGAATTCCGTAATGTTTTAGTTTGTCAAAAAGAATGCTGTGGTCTACTGTGTCGAAGGCTTTCGATAAATCTAGAAAAATCCCAACCGCAATTTCTTTTTGATCAATCGCAGTTGAAATCTTATCATACAAATCTACTAATTAAAGCAAGGGAATTTTGAATGATTTTTCCGAAAACCGTACTGCTTATCAGATAATATATTATATTTATTAAAGTATTCCAAAAAACGGTTATAAATAATTCTTTTTATGAATTTGGAGAAACTAGGAAGTATAGAGACTGGTCTGTAGTTTGTGAAAACATCTCGATCTTCAGCTTTGAAAAGAGGAATTACCCGAGCAATTTTCATCTCATCGGGTACAATTCCATGAGTTATGGACAGATTAATAATGTGAGTCAATGGTTGAGAAATTACATTTATTGATTGTTTTATTATCGACATAGGAATTTTATCAAAACCTACAGCCTTTCCTGACTGATAACTGGAAGCTATGTCCAGGATCTCCGATTCAGTTGCTAACTTAAGGAAAAGTGAAACTTCTGAAAGATTAGTGAACAAATAACTATATAATTTAGGAGCCAAAAAAACCCGTCAAACTATGTATTTTAAGTGATTACATCTCATGCAGTTACCTGACTCATACCGCTTGGTACGAGCCTTCACACAACCAGTGGTCAGCCTAATTAGAAAATGCTTGGTGTATAAGTTGTTGGTTAGAAAAGCAAACGGCTGTTGCCTGCAAGTATTCTTAAGCCTGATCCACACTAGCAATTCTGTCGGCGATTTTTCTCCTCCTGGCAAATGTGATCGAATGAATGACATGCAAAAGACTTAGGATTGTTTACTTCTGAGAAGCTACTCTATAT
The DNA here is from genome assembly GCA_902702795.2 of Paramuricea clavata. Taxonomy (NCBI): domain Eukaryota; kingdom Metazoa; phylum Cnidaria; class Anthozoa; order Malacalcyonacea; family Plexauridae; genus Paramuricea; species Paramuricea clavata. The sequence goes on from CACRXK020000275.1 coordinate 69,062, forward strand.
TTTTGTCTCCGAGTTCACTCATTTACATCCTTTAGAAACACAAAATCGCGGACAAAATTGTTAGTGTTAACCGTATTTTTATGTTTATCCTTACCTCTGTTTTGACAGGTGTCCCCTTCATATCCCTCTGGACAACTGCATGAGGTAGTAAATTTTGACAAGTCACTCAAACATTTTCCGCCATTCAAACATGGATTATTTTCACACGGATCGACTGAAACAACATAATTTTCTGGTTATTTTGGTTAATTCATGTATATTAATAAACCACAAGTTTTAAAGGCCACACTCAATTTGTCGATGGCACCAGCGTCATTAACATCAATAGGATTAACAACAACAATATAGAGAGATCAGTTAACGGAAAACAAAAACAACAGCGATAAGTTTATGAACGTTTCGCACACGAAACACCTGCAACAAAGATGCCCTTAACAACAACGCCACAACAACACAAACAAAAACAACAATGGCGGCAACAACAGTAACAGCGACAACTGCAACAACAAAGACACAAACATGTGCCGACGACGGCGACAACAAGGATAACAACAATAACAAGAAAGATGAGGGCAAGAACATAAATAAATGAGAACAAAAACAGCACACAGCAAGAAAACAACAACTGAAGATAAATAAAGAATCGCATTAAGTAATTAATAGTCTGCAACAAACCTGTTGTCTCACAATGATCACCTTGATACTGTTCTGTACAAGTACACTTGAAACTGTTTTCAATATTCTCACAAGTTCCGTTATTATCACAAGGAGAACTATCAAATGGATAAACTAGAAGAAATTACACTTATAAATTCAAACTATTTTTTCTTCTCTAAATCCGAAACTTCTTTTGGTATATTTGTACTGTTGCGTGAAATATAGGCGATAGTTTTTCGTTCCCACTAGATTTTGTTTCCTTTCTTTCAGAGGACGAAAGTTGTAAGGCTGCGACAAACTCTCTTGATTGAAACTTTCTCCTTTATTTGTATTGGAGAATTGTGCTCCTTTTTCATTAAGATCATATAAAGCTTTCAAAATTACTATTTCATGGACATTTTGGACCTTTTGGTTGGTTGACGTCCAGCACTACATATTAACTACCGCTATATATTAATTATTCAAACAATTTAAATATATAACCCAACTCGCCGATTGCATATATAGATCGAGTGGTAGGCGCATGGTCCCACGGAAGATTTTCCTATGTTTAAGGTCTGAAAAATACTATTTCGTGCATTTCATGCACGTTTTATGATTATCTGAAAGCCATGGATTGGTATATTTTATGTGTGGCCCCGTAGTTTCTCCTCGATCAGTTTGAAAGAATTAAAAAAATTGGTCCGGACTATGGTTTTGTCTAACATTTTTTCTGAATGTTTATTTTACCTCTCTTTTCACAAACGGTTCCTTTATATTCCTGTGGACACTTGCAATAGAAATCACTTGTCTCCAGCTCACTGAAACATTCTCCACCATTTTGGAAAGGAGAAATTTTACAAGGATTCACTAAATGAAAAAAAACAACAACAATTGGCCATTACATAATACTCACTATAGAAATATTCTATTATTTCTTTATTGTTTAAAAATCTCATCGTTGCCATGGCATCCGATCACTTATTTGAGGCGTGTTTATGACGTTTAGAGATTCAGATTAGAGATTCATGCCTAGTTGTTTATGAATGCTGACCCAAGTCCTCACCCTTATCAGGACAAAACAGTGAGATACGAATCCATATCCAGATCGTTTTTCTGCCTTCGTCCGGAACGAATATTTTGGCAAAATTCGTCGTGAACTTCGTCCTGCACGAAGGCAGAAGAACAAAAACGAGATATAGTGTCATCTCTCGCTGTTTTTCCTGGATCAGGCCAAGAATCAAGGTCAGTATTCATAAATAGCGACATATGGGAAGACACATTGAGCAACCACCAGTGACGTCCAACTCAGTATGCGCCAGATAATGTGCAAACTGGCAAAATTGTCAACTATGCTTCGTCTTCGTACTTCGGTTGTCTTGCTCAAACTCTCTAAAGCACGGACTGCGAATGTTTTAAATGGCTTAAACGTAAATGCTGGTTCACATACAGGGTGTCCCCAAAAACCTAAAACGATTGAGATAACGTATTGTTAGAATTTGAATGCCTCAGCACCTTCTGAACCCAAAGTGCATAAAAGGCTAAAAGCTTGACATAAAGCTTGACTTTAAATTCCCAGGTTGCTTTAAATTTCCAACAGCAGAAAATTGTGAACTTTACATTAAGATATTTTAATTTCTTAATATGTCAATATTTAATATGTGCACCCTGTCAATATTTTACGCTTATTTGCGTTCAACTTTGTGCTAGGACATTCAAATTCTAACAATACGTTATTTGAATAGTTTTGGGGGTTTGTGGGACACCTGTATACCGTCGGCTGGCTGTAGTCGTTATATAAATTCAACCAGATAATTGTGACTCAATTATCGTTGTATTTGGATGAGCATAGGATCATAAGATGGGAAGGAAGAATCCAGCAGTCATCTCATCAAGAAGTGAGAAGGCAACCTATCCTTTTTCCATCGAGACACTGGTATACCTACCTACTAATTTGCGAGAGGCACAGGACAGTACATCACGATGGGATCCAAGAAACCGTAAATTGCATTCGAGAAGATTATTGGATATTACGTGCTCGAGAATCAGTTAAAATAGTGCTCATGAAGTGTGTCGTGTGCAAACGAATGGAAGGCAAACCGTTTGCACCCTTTGCTACCTGAGCGTGTAAGTGAAGAACCACCATTTACGAACACGGGACTTGACTTTGCCGGTCCACTGTACGTGAAAATACCGCGTAAATCCGATAGAAAAGATTCAGAAAAGGTTTATATTGCTCTTTTCACTTGCGCATCAACGAGAGGATCGGAGTTCATTTAGAGAATCTGTCGCTCCCAACATTCTTTCAAGCATTCCGAAGATTTACGAGTCGGAGAGGTTTACCAAGTACGATATTTACAGATAACGCCAAGACCTTTAAAGCAGCTTCACGAGAAGTAACGATTATATACAAAACAAAGAAAACCAAAAGATATTTCATCAACAGAGATGTCGTGTGGACGTATATAACCGAAAAGGCTCCTTGGCACGGCGGGTTTCATGAGAGAATGGTACGCAGCGTAAAGCGTTGTTTGAAAACTCGATCGAAGATGGCTCTGTGACCTCGGAGAACTCAGAACCCTGCTCGTTGAAATTGAAACTACCATCAATAATCGTCCATTAACATTCATCTATGATGGCGAAGAAGGAGTATCGTATGCTCTCGCACCGTCACATCTAATTTATGGACGTCAAATTTCGTCTCATTTGAGTCACCGACATTACGAAGTAGTCAGCACTATCAAAATCCTAACGAAAAGAGCGAAGCACCAGCAGCGAATGCTTGAACAGTTCACTAAACAGTGGAGAAATTAATATTTACTCAGTCTTCGAGAGTCGGCGAAATTCTCCGCAAAACCGTCAAAGGAAACGATTAAGATTAAGATTGCTGATATTGTTATACCCAGAAATGACAGTACCAAACGACGTGTATTTTGGAAGTTCGGAAAGGTGGAAGAACTCATTCCAAGCAAGGATGGAATTATACGAGCGGCGAGAGTAAAGGTTCAAGGAGACGGTGGAAAGAAAGTAATGCTATGAAGACCGATACAGCATCTCATCCCACTTGAAGTCAGAGCGCAGTTACCAGAACCCGAATGTAATCAACCAACAGTTAACAGCGTTGATATATGAAGAAGAAACGGAATGTGTAAAACCAAGAAGAAATGTAGCTATAGCTGCAGACCGTTTTAGAGATGAGCTATACAAAACATATACTATTTAGTGGACTTTAATTTCTTTATATCTTTGATCATTTAGGGACCGGTCAATAATTACAGGGGAAGGGCTTGTGGAAACAGAGAGGTTCAGATATTTTTGTGAACGAAAAAAGGGGGAATTTTTGTGCAATATTAATATCTGCCCCACATCACCTCGTCGTACTATAAAACCTACAGATAAAAAATAGAGAGCAGTAGAACATTATTACTGTAGTAAACTCCAACACAACACCATTTATTAAACTGTTTTCAACATAAACATGTACATTGGAACAGCCGTTGACTCAATAAATGGTAAAGAATATATAAATATATACTAGGGAATAGTTGCCAACTCTCACGGATCCACCATGAGCATCTCGAATATTACAAAAACCTCACAGTGAGCTCACAGCTTGTTAATATCTCACGGATTCTTAGATATATGTTGGCTTTGTTGCACATTTTAAATATTAAGAGTGACTTCATTCGCGTCAAATTTAACATAAAACTTTTCTCTTCTTAAAAAATCCCACCATTAATAATTAAGCCAAAAAGAGATAATCAAAACTTCACTTCATGCAACCTCGTACTCGTGAGTATTCAACAATATGGTTTTGTTTATCTATATAAAAGCTACCAAAAGTTGTATGTATAAGGTATAGCAGACTCTGAAAATGCCATTTCCAACGATCTAGAGACTCCATATTTTCAATATTTTTTCGCTCGGCGCCTGATCTTAAAAGCAAAATATCACGGACGTTTTTCCCAAAGTTCGCAACTATATGTTTAGGGTAGTGTGATTAAATGTGTGGCTACTTTATAAAATTTTAAATTACGAATGTGCCTTTTGTTACTTGCATGTTGGGAATCAAGTATAATTGTGTTGTCCTCAAGGGGGGGGGCGCAACAAAATTTTAGCATTTAATTTTTCATTTCCACCAACCCCCCACCCCCTCCCTGTAATTAATGACCGGTCCCTTATAGATGATCAACCGCGGGAGTGTTGTAAACAGCGTAATTTATACGTTTAACTTTCGAACATTTTAGCGGCGCACAATTTATCCGACTGACTAACGGCGACATTTTTGTTGTTGTTCCTCGTTATCGCGAATTTGTGGACTTGTAAGCGAAAAGACCGTAACCTTTATCTAAAATAAATACTTAAAAGCAAAAGTATAGTTTTATTACAGAATACTTTAGCTGCACGTGAAAAGCAATATTATTGTTGTCGAGCTTGAGTTGGAAAACTTGTTAATCAAATGTGGAGCAACGACCACAATAATATTTCCTTTATTCCAACAAAGACTAAACAGCGGTACAATGACCAACAGCATATCTTGTTTGGCCAACTTTTTAACACTTTGAGGGAGGGGAGGGGGGTGCCCCCCATTCGTCAAGGCCCCGGACGAAACCTACCCTATAACAAACATACTTGCAGGGAGGTGAGTCCGGGATTGGACGCAGCGAGGGTGACTTCCAGCCACCCGAGGTGCGTCCAATCCCGGACTCACCGAACCTGCAAGTATGTTTGGTTTTTATCACATGCCATTTCGATAAAAAGCACTGAAGATTTTACGAATGTTTCTATATAATTTCCTGTTTGGATAACGAACATTTTAGTCGCCAAAATACTTCGAAAACAAACAAACTTAGGCTTACATTGGAGCTAAAACAATTCTATACAATATTCCCTTATTCTTGAAAAGAGAAAATGTACACATTCTGCGAAAACATTGCCAAGATTTAAAAAACCTGCCGGTGCCGAACAAATTTCGGCGGCTATCTTTCTTCTCTTCCACTTTGAATACAGAATTAATATTCCATTTTCATTAAACAAAGAAAAAAAAATAATAGTTATAAAACAATTAAAAACAGTTAATTTATTTTGTATTTACATCTTCGTCGGAAATTTGTTCAAATCGTTCAAATCGCTTCATAATGGCCGCCGCTGAAACATCGATGTCGAACCCACCTCCTAAACTTACGTCAGCAGTATGAGTTCGAGATTGAACGCACCTCCTCGTAGCCAATAGGAAAGCCGCTAATACGCTAGGTATGAGATAAATAACCGAACCTTCACCTATTGCTCTCTAAATAAGCCCTAACCTCTTTGCGAACACGTTTTTCCTTTCCAACCTTCGGTACATTTGCAGGTAAATTGATTTTTATTACTTTGACATGTGCCATTGTTTTCACAAGGGTTGTAGAAACATGGGTTAACTGAAAAGAGAAGAGAGAGAAAACTTAATTGAGAAAACTATACTAAACATCTCGTAAAACTAATGTTGCATCTAACTATGTTCTCTCTAATAACCATGTCCCATAATGATACTGATGTTTAGCATATATGTTCTTCCTAATGCTCTGAGAATGCTGCAAGAAGCGACAAAATATTAGGCAAATTTTAAAGTCTCAGTTTAAAGTAGTTGTTCGGGGCATAATATATTTAAATTAGAGGCGTGGGCCCCACATAAGAGGAAGGGGCTCGAATACACAGAACAACTATAGTGTACGATCATCTGTTGGCATAATCCCCCAAGAAAATCTTTCTTCCTTTAGGGTCTAAGAAGTTCTATTTGTTGCACTTTAGACACGTACGCGCATTTCATGTTGATAATGTCCATATAATAGTAACCAAGCAGCGAGTAAGGTTTCATGTTGCGCATTAACAAGTGGTTGAATGCCGACATAAATGGAAGTGCCAGTTTCGAAATTGGAAATAAGCGGTTGACCCACTTCTGAAGGTTCACACTTTTGCAATTCCTTGTTCAAGCATGTTCCTTCATACACCCTCCTCCATATCCCCATTCACACAACTAACGAATTCGTACAAGAGCTCCTGCTTAAAACCAAGGCATAATTAACCGGCTTCAATAAGCCTGGTTTCTATATGGTCGTGACGGTCGTCAAATAGAGTGACCATCTTTCTCAACGGCCGGAAAATAAAAGTTTTTTATATGATGTAAACCACATATAAACTAGAAATACATGCATGCAGCAGCCCCTCGTCTATATTTTCCAAACATTGAATTAACATGAAGTATTTAGAAATGGCCAACACTGAACGTAGCCTCGTGTTCAAGTGTTGCAATGGCAACATTATATTTTTCAATTTTTAACTATTTTTTGTACAAAACGGCAAAATATTTGAAAGATTCGTTAATATATTCTGTATGTTTGTTCGTTTGCATTTTGCGAGCGTTGATTTAATGTAAAAGTTAACTTGAAATTCTTCGTAAAATGTTTTGAGATGTTCATTCAACTAAACTGTATTTGCCGTTAAACTGTTTTTACTTACATAATAAAACGTAATATTAAGTTCAAATTGTCAGGTAATTTCAGTTCCGTATTCAAATCTACTTTACCTCCTTTACAAGGTTTTTTTTTTTAATTAAGCACGGTAATTTAGGAAACTTGCGGAAAGCAGTTTATGTTTTACTTTTGGCAAAAAGTTAAAACAACAAAATACATAAACATTCATCATTCAAAACAAACGTGCCTTATATTACACAATATCCCATAGTAAATAAATTATTCTCACTTCTTCAAACAAAAATTTGCTTTAAAGCTGTTGTATAAGAAAGGGTTTTCCAAATATTTGTCTTTCAATATTGAATTCTTGCTTATTCCATATACCTGGCAATCCACCATATTTTTGAGATCATTGAAGAGGTCTACCCATACACCAGGAGTCCACTACTTTGGATTTCGCTAATGCTTCCGTTTTCAGGGGTGTAAATAGCCGGGCGGAATTAGTACCCTCGCACGCTCGCGGATCACAATTTATAATCATGTTGCCTATTTTCAGTTCTAAATGGTTGTATTTCGCCTGTTGAGAAAGATCGTGATTCAATCTTTACGACAGTTACGACCACATAGAAACCTGGCTTAAGAAAAATACGATAATTTACCGTAGGATTGACAATTCCCTCGTGGTTGGCGGCTCCAAAATTCGACATCAGATTTTGTGCCACACCAAGCTACTGAATCGAACGTCTTAGTACATGCGTAGTAGGTAACGCTGCCATAGGTGAAAGGAAACACACAACAATCTCCGTCGGTAGTTTTAACTTCGCAAGCTAGAAATAAGAAGATGGACAGTATTTTGTGAGATGCACTCTAAAAAACACGCTGGCTAAACATTTCCGGCATGAAAATCTAAAATTAACCCTGTTTGGGGTAACTTAATGTTCCTGGTTATATTTCCTGTTCAATTTAACCATAATCCTGCAGGTTAATTTGATTTAATAAATATTTAATGATGAATATAGTTTGCCCTAAGAGCGTATAATGCTCATCTAGAGGGCTAGCTTACTATTACAACTTTACAACGTTACAATGTTACATAAAACATAAAACAGACACTCAACGATTTTTACAAATACGGTACTTTATTAAACTAGCATTTGCAAATCAGTTCATTATAAATAGATAAAATAATAATCGTTCATCAAGGCTTTACAAGAGCAAATCGACCACTTTCATTAATGAAACATTGGACACTATAAAAAATTCCGATATTTTCATTTTCAAATGCTCTGGTTCATTTAACCACAATCCTGGTTAATTTGATCATGGTCCTGCCTAATTTAACCAGGATTCTTGGTTAGTTTATTTGGCTATATGGTTGAATTAACCACATTATATTAGGTGGATTATTAAGCAAGAAATTATTGGTTAGTAGTCCACCTAACAAAATCCAATTAATTAATTTAACTACTAAAAACTGGTTAATGGACAACATGGATTTAGGATAAATTTGTATCAAAGTAAAGAGAAAGGAATCAAACACCACAGCTACAAAGAACATAATGAAATTAGTAAAATTGCAAAATTTGGTTCCAAAATGTTGTAAAGCTTGTAAATTATAGTCTTGCAAAGTTTGAAAATGTTGTACATGTTTGTGTTAATTGCAGAAATTGTTACCATCTTCGGCTCAAAAATGGTAACAATTTCTGCACGGGAATACACACATAAACAAAATTTGCAAAATTCGCAAGGCTATATTTTCGGTATTTTACAGCGTTTCGTAACCAAACTTTGCAATTTTACTAATTTTAATAAGTTCTTGACGGGAATTTACTTTTTCGCATAGATCAAAAATTAGTCTAACATCCAAGTTGTTTATAATTAACAAAGAATCCTGGTTAATTTAGCCAGCAACAATGACAAAAAACGTTATTAACAATTTTGACATAGACTTACTTTTCAACGAGCAATAACCATATTTTTTGTCCTTATCATAATCTGAAGTTAATGAACACCATGGTTTCCCATTCAACGAGCCAATAAATGAACACGAGTTGTAACTATCGCTGTTGTACTTAAATGGAAATACACAACAGTCACCTTCCTCTGTGCTGGTACAACCTGGAAAAGAAAGAAAGTGTCTAAGCAAAACAAAACAGTGATGGTTTTGAAGAGAAGCAGCGAAGTAGCTAGCCCAAAACGCGAGGTGGGAGGGGGGGGGGGTCTTATTGTCCAACTTACTAGGGGCATATTCCCTCGGACCCTGATAATCTGAAAGCCAAAGAGTTAGTATATTTCATAGATAAAATAAAAATGAAAAGGTTACGTCCCAAAACACTCCTCCAGCGTATTGAAATAATTACAACATTTGCCTTGAAGATCAGTGGGTGGAGAGGTCCGAACCCTCCATTTCCCTTATGCCTACATCTATGTCTCTGTGTGCAAGAAAATGTTAGCTTCCACCACAGGCGGCGGAACAATGTGGCCTAGAGATGATGAGACTAAATTACAAAGATTAGATTGGGTGAACTTGATAAGAGGAATTCTGAAACACATACATGAACATTTTTACACGTGTAATGATCTGGAGACGCCTTGGGTACGAAGCAGTGTTATACAAATCGTAAATATCTGTCTGCCTGAGTTGTAATAGTGTACCATACTTTGTAGTGGCAACGTGAGTCATAGCAACAGAGCAACTGGTCATGCTATGCAAATTTTAATGTTTGCATTATTCAAACTTTTAGAAATGTTAAATTGTCTTTAACCTATTTCTATAGATACAGGTTTATTAGCATGCCATGACCACTGATATTTCTCTGTAATCTTCAAACTGTATACAAGCCAATCGCCTTTCTTTAACAATGCGTACCTGTATTCGCTTCAACAAAGACGATTGCGACTGACATTAACGGCACCAGATAAACTTTCCACATTTTGTCAGTCTATATTAAGTGAGAAATATATCATGTTTTATATAATTAATAAATTCTATTTATTAAAGAAACATATAATCATATAATACAAGACTAACTTATTAATAACTTTATTTATGGTATTGAGCATTCTCTTTGCGTTTCGTATACAAAAACCTACTGGTGTATTTGTGTGTACATACCTATATATATATATATATATATATATATATATATATATATATATATATATATATATATATATATATATATATATATATATATATATATATATATATATATATATATATTTATAATATATATATATTTATAATATATATATATTTATAATATAGTCATTCACCGTATATGAGCTGTTCTGCAATCTGATTGGTTGAATTACTCGCCGTATATCAGCTCATATACGGCGAGTAGCGAAAAACAAGATGGCGGTCCAAAAACTACACGAGTTTTGCGAAGCAGAAAAAAAGAAAATATTCGCTTTGAGAAAGATAACAGTGCAAGGAAAAACTCTCAAAAAAATTTGACAGGTTAGAAAAATACATTTATTACATAGAAATTAGTTTAAATACAAGTTTTTTAAAAAATTAATACCGAAACAACAGCGACGTACCGTCTGTAGTTATATATATCTATCTATATATATATATATATATATATATATATATATATATATATATATATATATATATATATATATATATATATATATATATATATATATTAAGATGAAAACGTTTTAGTGTGTGTATTATATAATTTCCATACACAGCGCAAGCAGAAAATGTTGTCTGCCGCGGCTGGGACTTGAACCCAATACCGAATTACTAGATCGACGCTCTACCAACTGAACTACACGGCCAGACGGATTTAAGACTGGAAATAACATATTACGGAGTGTACAATTACACAACTTAACATAACACTTGCAGAACTAGTATTGTTCGATGCTGAATTAATATAAACGAGTATGTTTATGACATTCAGTATATATTTCATAATTTCCAGTCTTAAATCCGTCTGACGTAACTCAGTTGGTAGAGCGTCGATCTAGTATAATTCGAAGGTCGCGGGTTCAAGACCCAGCCGCGGCAGACAACATCTTATAAATATATATATATATATATATATATACAGGGTGTATAAAAAAAAACTGAACAGATTTGAAATTGCTCTCAATTTCGCAAAACACCTATTTGTATCCGGTTTTTTATATATATAGCTTCTTTGGGTACTTATAATGTAGAATAATGAAAAAAATTTCTCAAACTCAAATTTTGTGGACCAAAAAATTCTCAAACTCAAATTTTGTGGACCAGGGGTGTGTGTCTTTTCCAACAAAATAAAAATGGCTCGCACACAAAATTTAAAAGATGTAATCATATTTTGAGTTAAACGATGGAAAATATGTCGGGTTTTTAATTACTGTACAAAATTTCAGACAATTTTGTGTAGTTTAAGCCCTTTAACTATTCATTTTGTTCTAAAAAGTCAGCCTTTCGCATGCTTAATTAATGCCTTTACCTAATTTGCATATTGCTGACATATGCAAATTAGGCAAATGCATTAATTAAGCATGCAAATAGCTGATTTTTCGGGAAAATTGTAACTTTGCGTGAATAGTTAAAGGGCTTAAACTAAACCAAATTGTCTGAAATTTTGTACAGTAATTAAAAATCCGACAAATGTTCCATCTATTAACTCAAAATATGATTACAACTTTTAAATTTTGTGCGCGAGCCATTTTTAGTTTGTCGGAAAAGACACACACCCCTGGTTCACAAAATTTCAGTTCGAGAAATATTTTTCATTCTACATTATAAGTACCCAAAGAAGCTCTATATATAAAAAACCGGCTACAAATAGGTGTTTTGCGAAATTGAGAGCAATTTCAAATCTGTTCAGTTTTTTTGATACACCCTATATATATATATATATATATATATATATATATATATATATATATATATATATATATATATATATATATATATATATATATATCTATATCTATATCTATATCTATCTATATATATATATATATATATATATATAGGCGAATGTCAATAAGTATATGTTTGACGTCAAACATTTGTATATAATAGCAAATAATGCGAAGTGTCGTTGCGAAGTTTCGTTGCGAAAAAAGCAGCACGAGCTCCACCTTTGAATTTACTATATGAGTAAATTCTTAAACACGTCCGAAACTATCATTATGATAAATTCGCGGCAAATTTTGAATTTATCATAATAATAAATTCGCGGCACCTAACACTAACCCTAACCCCAACCCCAACCCAAACCACTAACCCCTAACCCCTAACCCTAACCCCTAACCCCTAACCCCTAACCACTAACCCCTAACCCTCATTTTTTAAACTTTTTAAATTTTTTTAACTTTTTAAATTTTTTTAACTTTTTTAAAAATCTAACTTTTTAAACTTTTCTTGCTTTTCAAAACTCTTTTAAAACTTTTTAAAACTTTTTTAAAAACTATTTTTCTAAAAAACCTAAAAAACATGAAAAAATCCCTACCCCTGCGCGACCAGCCTCCCTTTTAGTGCCATTACACTTATAACAAGAAACCTTGTGCAATGATTGTGGTTTTATGATTAACTCTATTGATAAATTCAAAATGTGCCGCGAATTTATCATAATGATAAATTCGGACGTGTTTAAGAATTTACTCATATAGTAAATTCAAAGGTGGAGCTCATGTTGGAAAAAAGGTATCAATTTCCCAGCATGAGCTCCACCTTTGAATTTACTATATGAGTAAATTCTTAAACACCTCCGAATTTACCATTATGATAATTTATCATAATAATAAATTCGCGGCACCTAACGCCTAACACTAACCCCAACCCCAACCCTAACCACTAACCCCTAACCCCTAACCCCTAACCCCTAACCCCTAACCCTAACCCTAACTTTTTAAACTTTTTTAAACTTTTTTGAATATCTAACTTTTTAAACTTTTTTTTCTTTTTTAAACTACTTTTTAAAAACTTTTTTCTGAAGATTTTATCATAATGATAAATTCAGACGTGTTTATTAAGAATTTACTCATATAGTATTAAATTCAAAGGATGAGCTGATGTTGCAATTTCCCATGCGTTATACCAAATGACTGAAAAACGGCAAACTTTGCGGGCCTATATTATCCACATTTTACAACATTTCGCAACGAAACTTCGAAATTTTACTAATTTTGTGATGCTCTTTGAAACTGTGATGAAATTTTTGTCTAGATTTGTGTAGATCAAAATTTTGTTCGTCAGGGAAAAGGCATTGGTCCATTAGGCCTACCTCCCCGCTCGCCAACATTCTCCGGATATTTTTTTTTTTTTGTGGGGGGGGAAGGGGGTTGAGTTTATCTTGCCAAAGACACATCGATCGGCACGACCCTGGCCACAAATGATATTGTTTTAAAAGTCCAAACATTAAATAATCGTGTTTGTCTACTAACATGATTGATCATTTAATATCATCAGCCAATAAATTGAACATTTCTGACCATGGGTAACTAGTCTCGTTTAGCTATATCTAGTTACACGTGCATGCCACGTATTCGTGTAATATAGAAATTTTAATAAAGCCATTATATTGTAAACGTATATTTGTAATTGTTTGGTACAAATACATTGTTTCTTTACTCTCTCAGTATTCCACTCAGGTATACCAGCATTTGGAACCGTGCCAGGTCAATGTGAATAAAGGCAAAACCCGCAGAAGCATTGATATATTCTTTCCAAACTCCCATGATTTGAAAAGGATAATGCGGTTGTTATTAAAATAACCGCAGTACTGTTCGCCGATCATTCAAATGCAATATATACACTCGGAAAGTAAAACTCGTCGGACTTTGATTAAACTCACACTGAGCTTTGGCACCAGACCAATATTAATAGTGATTTTGCATGAATATTATGAGAAATTCCTACAAATATATCAACCACATGCATACTACACGATACAAGTACAAAATCAATAAAACCAGAAATCAGCATCGAACGATCTGTGCCATAACTTCAGGACGAAGGGACTTCGCTTGATACTTTAGTTATAGGTTCTGGTTGTAATTTTTAGACATAGTTGTATTCTTATCAACCCGCAGCCTTATGTATAGTGCTACAGCTATAGTGATCTGAGTTTACTATGTATAGAAAGACGTATTATTTTTGAATTAATACCAAAGGCAAGGCTTAGGATTCCGAATTAAGAAACTATTAACAGACTAACAGACTAGCTAACAAACTAATTATTAAGACTAACAAACTCACGCAGCGAAGTACAATTACAGAAACAGGCTTAAAAATGCTCTTCTGCGTGTTAGCAAGCTAGAATTAGTAGGCCTAGTAAGAGGTGAGGCCTGGCCGCGTCTGAACTCCTAAACCCTAACAGCTTGTAGTCATAGATCTAGCTTGTGTCATAGATCTAAATCGGGTACTGGTTTTAGCATAAACGACTTCGTGGACTACATATTATGCATGCATAAGTAGCAGTCCTATCTCACCGAAATTCAGAACGGCGCTTAATTGTAAGCGAGTAATTAATTTATTATTCTTTATTCCCAGTCGTACGATATATTTGTAGGAATTTTCCCCCTTTCAACAAAGAACACTCTTGTAGTCTACAGTTGGGTGCCAAAGCAGTCCACGAAGTTTACATTTGAATGGCCGCAAACAATGTATTTAACAGCGCGTTTATTTTAATCACAAACTATTTAATTAACATGCAAAATGTTCTTATATACAAACAAGAAATTCGGGCGCGATTGAGATACTAGGACTTACTTGCTTTCAATTACTAGAAATGAAAAGGGGAATGTTTCTTCACACAAATACAACTGTATAAACACAGCCTTGTATCAGGTTTAATATTCATATATATAAGTATTATACATTATTCAGCGGGTTTATTGAAAGATTCATATACAAATTGCTGCAATGCATGCGGTCTAAAGGATCTTTTCCATGCATGCAACCATCGCAAAATTCAACTCGCAAGCTCGCTGTCAATGCTTGTATCTGATTAAAATAAACTGTCGAGCATTGTGATTGGATGAAAGTACTCACTCTTGTGCTGAGTAGAAAAGAGTCTTTGGACTCCGTTTACATGAGATCGGGACGAAGTCAACCGAAATGAAAATTTAAAGATTCAGACATTTACGAAAATCACAAAATTTTCAATTTATTCCCCTTGCCAGGCAATTATCTTTTTTAGATAGCTTTTGTTAGCATGTGTTGTGCCAATGTCAAGGTTACAGCCGATACATTCATCCTGGTCTGAATTCATGCCTGTCTCAAGTCAGTCGGCTCGGTTCAGCAGGCGGAATGACTTGAGACCGGTCAGAATTATCCCGATCTCGTGCATCATAAACATCTATTTTATTATATAAAGTATATAGTGCTTTATACAGATTTCGAGCACTGATAAAACATCTCACATGTGAGATTATTTATGATCAAGTAATGCTATTCAATCATCGCTTTTCTTTAAAAAGTATCGCTTTTCAAAGACTGTCCTTTATAATAATAAACAGAAAAATACATGGATGCATGCTTGGAAATACCAGATTTATTTCTCGTGTTGAATATGATATCGTGTTCAACACGCGAAATAAGTCTGGTATTTCCGCGCACTATGTATTATTCTCTGTGTAAATAATAGTATCACCGAAATGAAATGGTCGCACTGTGACTTCGTTCCGGTCTCATGTGAACGGGCTTTGATGAAACGAGGATGAGAATGCGTGAGAGTTGGCAGTCACATGAACTCAGCTATATAGCTGTTCCTAATGCTTTCTTAACTGTCATGTATTTTATTTCAATTCAATTTGAACGAGTAGCAATTGGAACACTTGAAACCTTTATTTTGTTAGTCTAGAGCTTGAAATGTCCCCCGTAAAAATACGTGACTGCATGCCAACTCTCTCATAATTCTCGTTTGAATGCGCCATATTTGCAAGTATTTGATGAAAAATAAATGAAGCATTAAGTAATAGCCTACACAATATCAACACTCGTAGGAAATTCAGTATGGTATAATACGCGTGTAAATACTCAATATTGAACACTTAAATATTCATTGTATATATGCTGTTCGTACACATACATGGTGTATGAAATAACTGAACAGATTTGAAATTACTCTCAAATATATATATATATATATATATATATATATATATATATATATATATATATATATATATATATATATATATATATATATATATATATAGTATATATATATATATATATATATATATATATATATATATATATATATATATATATATATATATATATATATATATATATATATATATATATATATATATATATAGCTTCTTTGGGTACTTAAATGTAGAATAATGAAAAACATTTCCCGAACTCAAATTTGGTAAACTATAGGGGGTGTTTTTTTCCCAACAAACTAAAAATGGTTTGCGCACGAGATTTAAAAGCTTTGATCGTATTTTGAATTAATAGGTGAAATTGTGTTGGGTGTTTAATGGCTACATAAAATTTCAGACAATTTGCTTCAGTTTAAGCCTTTAACTATTCACGCAAATTTACATTTTTTCCTAAACCATCAGCCTTTTGCATGCTTAATTATGCTTTTGCCTAATTTGCTTATATCAGCAATAGTTAAGCATGCGCGAAAGGCTGATTTTTTTATGTAAAACTGAATAGTTAATTAAAGCCTTAAACTGAAGCAAATTACCTGAAAGTTTGTACAGTAATAAAAAAGCCCACACGTTTTCCATCCATTAACTCAAAATACAATTAAACCTCTTAAATTTCGTGCGTAAGCCATTTTTAGTTAGTTGGAAAAGAAACACCCCCTGGTTTAGAAAATTTGAGTTCGAGTATTTTTTTTTTTCATTATTCCACATTATGGCTACTCAAGGAATCTATGTATGGCAAAAATTGATACCGCGAGCTGTTTTGCGAAATTGAGAGCAATTATAAATCTGTTCAATTTATTTACACACCCTGTATACGTGTATACTGAGTATATACTATGGTACTTTCCATGAACATGGCCAGACCGGTCAGAACGGTCAAATTGTTGAATGGAACACAAAACGCTTGGGCTTCGGACATATCTGACCGGAATATTTGAATAAAATTAGAATGAGGTTCATTTTCGCCAGATATTTGAGAAACATACACCAGATCTTTCCATTGATACAGAGAAAAAATCTGGTCTGACTGGTCAGGCCATTAAATGGAAAGCGCCCTAAATTAGCAGGTAGCGGATTGATACAACTGATAGAAAAGGAGATCTTCTACGTTTCGAGCGAAAGTCCTTCTTCGAGAAGTTACTATAGCCAACAAATTAATATCTCTTATTATCGACACAACCTCAAGTGGCACAGCCCTGTTTAAGATTATATATACTATAGCAAGTACCTACGTACTATTTTAAATAACGGAAAGTTAACGTATATAGCTTACCAATTTCTTCTGGTTTCCTAGATCCAACATTCGTAAGAGACTAAGCGTTTGTGTACCGAGAACGCTGCTTGCAAACGTATATATGATGCTGCGGTGCTCACCTGACGCAGTAGTTGTAGCGCTTCATTGCACGAAGTGCTTGACGGCATAGACATACAAAGGACGTTTCAGATCTGTTTGTGTGGCGTTATTCAATAGCGCAGAACCAACGCAATCATACAATTAATGAGTTTCACAAACAACAACGGCGACGGCATGAAACAAAATTACTTATACTTTTGTATTCAAGCTAACACATACATTACCAAAATTTTAAAAGGACTTACCTTGCTTTTATTACCTGAACTATATCAATGCTAAATGAATTGACATAAAACACCCTAGTGTGGTCGTGAGCCGTGAAAATTATGTCGTTGTGGTTTGAACAAATATGGCGTACTAGAATACGGAACAAAGTATATGTATATGCATATAGTGCTGATGAGCAGGATGAAAGTAACTGCTATATATACAGTTACCTTTGATGCCTCACGAATGTGGAACATCAAAATCATGCCAGAGCGCTCAAACTGCAAGCAGTGAGCGATATAATTTATATATATATATATATATATATATATATATATATATATATATATATATATATATATATATATAAACATATATATATAAACATATATATATATATATATATATATATATATATATATATATATATATATATATATATATATATATATATATATATATATATATAAATTAAGGCACGACAATCAACAAAATCCATTAGGCATCTTCAATCTTTGACAATATAGGTTGGGACAATCTAGTTTTCACATGCATTCTGTTGTAATATAGCATTTACTGATACATTTTCCTCCCCCTCCCTCCCCCCACCAGTTTCAATGTTGGCGCCTCGCAACCAGACATCAGGTTTTCGTCGATCCAACATTGAACTGGGGGAACGGGGGGGCGCTATTCCTTTCAAATTATATGAAATTACATCAACTGTCCCATAGTATATATATATATATATATATATATATATATATATATATATATATATATATATATATATATATATATATATATATATAGGCCGGATCAAATATGTGAAATTTAATCGACTTCGTGGACTACACATTATGCAAATGCCATGCAGTCCTATCTCACCAAATACAGAACGGCGCTTATGAGCGATAATTAATTTTTTATTCTTTATTCCCAGTCGTTCGATATATTTGTAGGAATTTTCCCCCTTTCAACAAAGAACACTCTTGTAGTCTACAGTTGGGTGCCAAAGCATTCGATCAAGTTTGCACTTGAATGGCAGCAAACAATGTCTTTAACAGCGCGTTTATTTTAATGACAAATCATATTTAACAAGACGCCTGCTCAGGCATTCACACTGGCCTCGCGGTTGGTAAAATAACATCGCAATACTCTAAAAAATCATTTGAAACACGTAGATATTCTTCACTTCTTGACGGCCGTCACTTCATCATCACAACCATTCAGAGGACGGCACAATAAAAATCCATACAAAACCAATAGAGTTCAGCGATATCATATCGAAAAACACAGAAAAGTTCAAGCGCATGCGCAATGAAATATAATAAAATACGTCCCACAATTACAGCCAGTGTAATTAATATTCAACATTTTCTTATATACAAACAAGAATTTCGAGCGCGATTGAGACATTAGAACTTGCTTGCTTTCAATTACTAGAAATGAAAAGCGGAACGTTTTTTCACACAAATAGAACGTGTAAACACAGCCCTGTATCAGGTTTAACATTCATATAATATACTGTATTATACATTATTCATGCGTTTTTGTTAGCGAAAGTCAAAATTACAAGGTAAATTTTATAATGTCTATAACTATTAAAGCAGACAGAAATAGTTGTGTTTTGACTATGTGACGAGCTGCAAATTTTATTTGCAGATAGCCAGGAGGAATTTAACACCATCCTATAAATAAAAAATACAACTAAAGCAGACGCGAATTTCTGTTTTTGTGAGATAAAAAGAGACATATAAATATGAGATGAAGCGAACTAAAAACGTACTTGTCCATACTGTCACTGATTAATTTTATTGTTTTCATATTTGTTGTCTTTGATTAAATGACGAAATCCTAGGCCTCGTATTTTTCTTGAAATACTATCCAAACTGTGTTAGTATTCTATATAAAAAGTGCTGTAAATAGTTTTACGAACCAAGAGAACATTTTTTACAATTGTTTTTTTGGTAAATGTTTCGGACTTTGTACTTTGCCCTCGCGTGACCTTTCCCCCCATTTTTTTACAAACGTACAATGCCATATAGTAAAACTTACTAACCTCAACCGTTCGGAGAGTACGGGAAAATATCCAACTTCGGTCTTGCTGTATTGGCCTCGCTAACGCTCGGTCAGTACAGCAAGACCTCGGTTGGACATTTTTCCCGTATACTGCCTTCACTGCAACCTCGTTCCCAGGGTCTCACCTCCGCTCACCCCCTGCTCCGGAGAGACCCTGGTATGGTGTGGTCACGTGAGTCATGACCACGTGCTATACTCAGTAGGGGTAGCAAGGGGTAGCATGATTGAGCACTTATTACAGTAACTAAAAATAGCAAATGTATATTATTTAAAATAAAGAGTATTTTAAACCATATTTATCTTCTCCTAAACTATAAAGGCTGTCAAACTGTAATGAAACCAGGTAACTGAAAGAGTAGAGAAAGCATCACATCAGGAATCTACACATCAATGATTTTGAAAGTTCCTTTTTAACAGCATGTCAAACCCTGAGTTGTGCTATAAAGCTATTGAACCTATTGTTGTCATTATAAATTGTAGTGAAGAAGAATCGTTATAAACACTTTATCGTTGGCCCCCTAGTAGCTCTACTGTTTCTTGTGTATATTAAATAATGACCTAACCCAGAACGTGTATGATTGCTTTCCGTCGCGAATTGTCTATTATTGCTCCTTAGTTTTAGTTAAAACCGATATAGGTTTTGTCTTTTACAATAATTCAACAAAGTACAACATGTGGATGACTTCTCTTGCGCTATATATATGCAACTATGTTAATTGTACTAAAATAACTTTGTCAATGCTTTGATAATAAGGTCACAAAAGACATGTGCAGTCATACAGAGAAATAATTTAAGCATGTAATTTGAAGGCATTAGAGCCAGCATGCACATATGTAAATATTTTGAATCATGATTGACATAAAACCTATATACTATACCAATGGCAATGGGCAATGACTGAATCAATGCAAATTTGTCAAACATCTGTATGAATTGAGACGCATATAGCAAAACAAAATTATATAATAGTACGCGAACATTTTAATATTTACACAAAACTAAACATTGTGGCAGGCCCAAGTTGTTAAAATATATATATATATATAAACCGCACATACCGTTAGCACTGCATATTTTCAATGTATGTAAAGGTGAGAGTTCATAGTTGATAAGCTTTATTAGCAAATACACTAAAATGTATCCATTTTATTTTGACAAATACATTTGACCTGTGCTATATTAATATATACGAAGGACGGTTTTTAAAAATCGCAATGTATTAATAATATCACTGCGATCAGTGATCACATATATTTAGCAAGAACAGACGACGACAAGAGTCTAAATCACTGGTCGATCTAAATGCCGCGAACCATATCATATATAACTTTTTTCGTAGTGTAATTGGTTTTACTTCAAATATAGAACTTCGAAAACTGCCAAATGCGATCATTAACTAAATTGACAAGTTCTATTATTTTTAGAAATGACTGTAATTAATAACTCTGCCCCACGTACCCACCCTAACGACAAATTACGATATATCCCAAAATCTGGGATGTCACGTGACCATACCCGAACAGGGTCTCGCCGGAGCCGGTGTTTGGGGGCGTGGCGGAGGTGAGACCCTGTGAAACAAGTTGCCCTCACTGTCGGTCAGTAAGTTATTAATACAATATTTATTTTACAAACTTTGTCACATGACCGGTTTAACCCACAGGGCTAGTTGCTCCTTTACGGTAAATCTGCTAATGCAATACTGAAATACAGGTTAACACAGTGGATATATCGCTTCAAAATCGCTAATCTCTGAGACGTTTGATTTAATGTGGTCCTAAGCAATTCTAGTCATGTGGATCGAAGAAAGGAATTTAATTTGAAATTTATTTCACATGCTTAATTAAAAGTGATATTTCCACTGGGTTAACAGCAACTAATGACAACACAGTTTGACAGAAAGACTGGACAAGGGACGACACAAATGACACTTTACACACACTGTTTTGAACGTTTGTGGAACATCAATGTCGTAGACCTCTTCAACAAGCTTTTGGCAAATATCCGGTAATATGGTACAATAATTATACGCGTGTAAATACTCAATACTCATACCATGGGAACTTTACATCATTACATAGCTACTTTACTGTAGAATTGTTATATATATATATATATATATATATATATATATATATATATATATATATATTTATTCCATTAGGCATGTTCAATCTTTGACAATATAGGTTGGGACAATCTAGTTTTCGCATGCATTCTGTTGTAATATACCATTTACTGATACATTTACCTCCCCCTCCCTCCCCCCACCAGTTTCAATGTTGGCGCCTCGCAACCAGACATCAGGTTTTCGTCGATCCAACATTAGAGAGTTTGGGAACGCGACGGGAAGTGGCGACGGCGACCTGGGACTTGCATAATTTTACATAATTATCATAATTAAGTCACGAATATACGTTGTCTGGACGTTGGCGTTCTCCCGACAACGCCAGTTTGAGTGATTTGGCGTTGTGCTGACAACATCTGGTTTTTGTGCATTTTTCTGCATGATGGCCGAAACGAACAAGCAAAGGTAAGCTTTTTTACGTAAACGATATTCTGTTTAACCAACTTTCGGTAATTTAACTCAAGTTTTATGTTGTTTAGCAGTAAATCTCAAGTCATGATCAAAGCGATGAAGTGGACTGATCGACATGACCTCGAGTTGATTAAAGAAATTTTAACAGAACGTCCTTTTGATAATCCTAAAGGTTCGAGGCGAATAGGACTAGTTTGGGAAAGAATCGTCGACAATTTAAATTCAAGAGCAGATATAGTCTTCAACTTGAAGGACATCAGGGCTGTACGCGATCGCTATAACTTGTTAGCAAAAAAATACAAAAAGAAGGAGAGAGAGGAAATTAATGCTTCCGGCATTGGCACCGATGAGCCAAGTGAGCTTGAAGACGCCATTGAGGAAGCTGTTGCTCTTTTTGAGAGTCAAGAAGAGGACCGAGAAAAGGAAAAAACTGCTAAAGATGAGGACAGAAGTCAAGCAGAAGATGTCAGACTGGTCGCACTTGAAACTGCTCGAGAAACAGCAAAAAGAAAAGCATCAGGAAACGATTCGTTCAGAGCCAAGAAAACAGCTGTTGTAGAATTTCTAAGAGATAAAGCGAATCAGGATATTGAGTATAGAAATAAAGAGCTTGAACATAAAACTAAAGAACTGGAAGTTCGAAAGCAAGAGCTAGCAATAAGGAGCAAGGAGCTTGAAGCACAAACTCAACAAAATCAAAACTTGTTGAACACTTTGCTTGAATTTGCAAAAAATCATTAACTGTACAAGAACTGTAAGTACATTCCTTTATGTGTTTGACCATTCTTCATGTTTATTGAATACGGACAGGCTACTTCTGGCCTTTGAATTTTGTTTGGATATTTTACAGGACAAGTTGCATGCTATACTTTATTATATTAATATTTTTATAGTTGTATATGTAAATTGAAAATAAAAGTTATTGGTTCAGAAAATTTAATTTTGAATTACTTTTGATTCTGGTTGTATGGATCCAATTTATAAACAATAATTATATCTTTCACGCAAATGCAATGTTACTATACTGTTGTCCTGCAATATACTATGTTTCATAGAGTATTATCATTAATTACATGTGGACACTATGCATCAGCTCTCCAGAAGTAGTTTTCTAGTGTTGGTGGGTTGATTTCAAAATATTCTGATACAATATTACCATACAAGCAAGCTAAACTATTTTGCAATATGGCAGATACAATGTAAATTTTCCCAATGGGACTTAACCGTATTTTATGTTGTTGCTTAAAATCTACAAACTTAAAATACTTGGTTATTTCTCCAAATAACCATTCCACGCTCACTCGTACACTGCTCATCGCCTTGTTATATTGCCTCATATCTTCTGTTAATGCGGCATTATTTCGGAATGGTTGCTGGAGGTGGACCCTCAATGGGTAGGCTGGGTCACCATATAGACACATTGGGGTGCCGTCTTGTGCAAATGCATGCTGCCTGAGGTCTTGCATCAAGCCTGACTCTCCAAGTATACGTGCATCATGCATTCTTTCCTCTAAAGCAAAGCAAAACAAAATATATAACTAAATGATTGAATTGAATGACTTTGTTCAAAATTTATATATTAACAATTTATAACAGAACACATCATTGTACTGATTATTGGCCATATAAATGTCAAAAAAGTGCTAACTCACCCCATGGTCCAGACAGGTTTGCTATCAGACCATTCGGAATACATATACTCTGAAATTTGATGGCATGTAGCCGCTTATGACCATTGTAAACAATTCTTTGATTAACACTGGGTCTACAAATTGGCCGAACTGTGCCATCGATGAAACCAAAGCAT